>SNQJ01S0021916.1:91617-102749 GCA_010110895.2 Picea sitchensis
AAAATGACAAGTGTAACCTTCTTCAGGAAAATGTTCTTAATGAAGAGTTTGATCTTCTATTATCATGACATAATCATAATATCATCTTGATAACCAAAAATGTGGATAACAGAAAATACATAAAAATTGCAAAATTATAAAAATTACAAATGGACCTTTCATTCATTTCCTTAAAACAATATGAGTGCATGTTGTTTTTATGCTTAACGATTTTTATTAAGTCACTTCACGCAGCAATGGACGATGAAATAAGTGTGCAACAGAAACAGGTACAAAAACGCTTTTTATTTCTTTAATTTACTGCATTCGTACTTCTTTCTCCATTTTATGTTTTTCGAACTTTTCACAAGTTTTTATGCAGGAATTTGTACTAAGTTTTTCAGGTTCAAATCTGATCGTAATTCATGCCGCAGTGATCTTCAAGAATCACAAAATTCTTCAAAGAACACATGCTTTGCTAGACAACTTGAAGGAGCTGTTACTCAATAGAAACATTTTGTTGATACACAGAAAATTTTTGCGCATCCTGATGTTTGTTGTTACACAGAAAAGTGTTGCACATCTTGACGTTTTTTGTTACACAACGACCATGCTGATACACTCTTATTTCCACTTTTTCACTTCCTATGTTGCTGCACCAACATTTCCACATTTCCATTTTACATGTTGCAATACCCATATTTCCGCATTTTGCCAAATTTCATGTTGTGACACTATCCCGTTTCTCCTTCAAAGCTGATTAGTCATCCTGGCGTTGAAGCCATCTTCCATTGTCTTATCCTTTATGACTTCACACATGCCTATCTTTCTGAGTTGCATACATCATTTCCTTTATCTTTTCTCAGTTCATTTTTTCCTTTCTAGTTTTCCTTCTGAATAAAACAAACTCCCTTTCCATGATTACATTGCCTTTCCATACACACTTTTTCTACTGAGATCTATCTTTTAGTCCTACCAATCTTTTTATAAAAACTTGCGTTTACTGATGTGGGATTCCTTAAGGCCCACCTTTCAACAGTCTTGTCCCATCGAACTCAACACCTTATCTGGGATCTAGACTAGAGTTCATTTTGAGTATCTAGAGGCTTGCATGCCTTAATGGAAATTTTTCTCGCTAGAAATCATGGGAATACATCAATGTCCCTTGATCGTTAGATCTTGCAAGTGTCTCAACATCAACACATATATTCTCACTTCGCAAGATGTACTCAAGTACCTTGACACTCATGGATATCATTGGTGATATTGTCTCGCATTGGTTAATGACATTCATTAATGGTCGGTAATCCAATGATTTCCCTTCATGCTTGACACCGACACATTCAGTCGCATGATCAGAATTGTACCATCGGTTTGTAGTAGGTGAATACTATACACTTTTTCATGATCCCCTCAACAGTTGCCAGTTTGATTTTAGATATATGAGAGTACCACAGTTCCATATTCTATGCCTTCCACATTTCTCATGATTCAATAGTAGTAGTTCAGATTCCTTCACTTCCCATGATCTAGTTACAACAACAACAACATTATCAGTTCCATTTTCATGATCCTGCAACAATAACATCTTCCATGCTCCAACACCAGTCATATTCCTATTGCATTGTTCATCATCATTATTGGGTAAGTGGAGGTATGTTCTTTTCTAATCTTTAATCATGTAATTCCTTATTTGCTAGTAATGAATAACTTTGGAAAATTCCCCCAACATGTTCTATTTCCCTTTTCACTTTCATAACCTATGCCAATTTGCATAAGGATATGCAACCACTTCAGTTTGGGGGGAGGGAACTTATATTCACTACATATTCATTACCATTATTCCATTTTACCATCTCATCATTCCATTTATGATTCACTAACATTTCTTTTCCAATGACACTTTGTTGCATTTCGATTGATATACATATTGCCATGATTCATAAAAGATAGAGAAAATGATTTCTTATACTCAGTGATGCTCTATTATGCACATTGATAGCTTATTATTTCCAGTCAGTACATGGCTAAATTATTGCAGCAAGAAGACAAATAAGTGAAATGAATGTTGCAGCAAATAAGTGAAATGAATGTTGTTAACACAAGAACCAACATTCTTTGTATTCATGGTTGTCACACAAGAACCAACCATAAGAAAATGTAAGTTGTTACTCATGTATTTCACATGTTGTTACTCTTGTATTTCATACCCTGGAAACATTCATTGTTAAAAGGACATCATTAATCAAATCCATATTTTAAATGCCAAAAGTTCTTAAGAAGATCCATGCATGGTTGCATGAGGGCATGCAACAAGTTCAGTTGGGGGGCATGTTGGGCCTCAAAAATGTCGTAATTTCATCCACCTTTTCCTTCACTATTCCTTACATTTCATCGTCCCATTAACCTTCCATCATACCATTTTCATAAATACATTTGGGTTTCACATTATTATTTACCACTTTATTCATTTTAGTATTATAAGTGAATTTGTGATTAAATATTATAAATTAACATATTTTAATTATATCTCAAGGTTGGATGAGTTTGATGATGTGTGCAGGCATATTTGAAGATTTCAACAAAGTCAAAAGTCACCACCTATCCTCAAATTCGAATTACATATTCAAACTTGAAGATTTGAAAGAGAGAACATCATGGAATATTTGGTTGGCATTTCTTATCTAAGATATGTGAGAGATGTGTGGAGGATTTGAGGGGATCATCTCCCGTAATCATGGGAAAGTAGTTGAGAATGGTTGAGAGAATAGTGGATATGTAATTATGACACTCATGTATATAAGAGGTTGTTCTCTCTTCATGAAGAGAGTCATGTAATCCATAATTTAGTCTTGTAATTAAGAGAAAGGGGATTCTTAGCTTTGATGCTTTCATTTTTATTCTTTCATGCTTTTTCATTTGATTCTTGTAATATAATTTGAGATTGATTTATTTTGTGAGCTCACATATGTCTTTTGTCATTCAACTCTTCACATGTTGTATTGCTTTCCTAGATTATTTTCTTGCTTTCCTAGTTAGTCTTTCAATGCTTTCCTAGATTAATTTCATTTCAGAAATTTAGATTATATTACTTCTACTTTAGTCCTGCATACATAGTGTGTGTGCTTCGTAAGCCTATGAACCTCGGATTGAAAAATTAAATAGTTGGGCAATTACTACAATGGAATTAAACGACAATATTTCCGCCTAACACTTACCAGTGTATAAGAACCATTTCAAAATACAACCACAATCTCTATCATTAATGTGTATTAAGAGTGGTTACATCACCCAAATTTGTGTATCGGAGTCATGATGTCAAAGTGGGAAAACTTATGGATGAATTTGTGCTCCAATAGGAGGGGTATCGAAGGTATATTCCCTCTCACCTGGATTTGTGTTTCGAGGTGGCAAGAGAAAAGTTTGGGGACATGCGGGACATGTTGAAGTCATTGCGTTAGAGGTTAATAGTATGAAATTTTAAGAAGACTCTGATGGCATGGTATCGAGGGAATATTCCACTTTCCTAGGTTTGCATGCCAACTATATATTATTTAAAAGATAAGTGACAATGCCAGACTTTATGTTCCATATTCCACCAGGCTAAGGGACTGAGAGAAACCATTGGAGAGGAACCATTGTTGGTTGCTATGGGTTGACCTAGGTTCTAACTATAATATTACCAACAAAACCTTCTACCATTGATGCTTCTGGATACCATAAGGAAACATAGCACACAAATTTCACTGTGCAGTTTCACTCAAGATGGATTTTATGGGTGGTCACAAGACTCAGATGTCTGCATCTCTGGGATGGAATGTGTTTCTCTCAGAGGCATTTAGCCCACTTATTGTTATCCTTCAACCCTCATTAGATCTTATTCCAGACCACTGTCACAAATATTCTACTAGGACGTTATTAATCATTATATCCGCATTTGATCATAACCAAGTATTCATCTACTGTAAAACAAGATTCTGACCTATTTACTAACTATAACATTCCTTTACTTAGTGTTGTTCTGCAAGCTAGATTAGCTTGTTTCTACTACGTAGTGTTTGTTATAACCCTAATTTGCACCAGACATGCTTACCTGGCATCAGGCCATCTCAGATTCCTTCTTTGCCAAAGAACTACTGAACAACTCTTCTTAAAAACACTTTTTATAAAGGCCCACGTGCCCTGCTCTATTACTACACGCGTGTACACGCTATCTGACCCAAAACAACCTACATGTACCTACAAAAGCACGAAAAAAGGAAAGTTGCCGAAGGAACACACAACTTTGAGTGAGTTAACTAAACCTTCTGGCCATGCATGGCCGAGGGTTTGTCCAAATACCTAGCTTCTTCTAGCCTATAAAATAAGGGTTAGGGGTCCCATTTGGAGGAGGAGAATCATAGTAAAGAAACTATACCTGATTGTGCATTCCCTTTGTCCCAACCCTTTAGCCATCCTTGTGCAAAGAGAAAGATAGAGCAAGGAAGTTGGAGGATAGTTGAAGAGGAGCCTAGAACCAGGTTCATGGAGAAATGCCCGACTTCATCATTGTAAGTTGATTTGTTGAAGTTAATAATAAAGAAATACTTTTCCCGTCCCACCATATGAGGTTTTCATGGTTTATTGCATACTTGTTTATTGAATCTCTAACCCATTAATATATATATCAAATGCATGTGGGGTTTTTTGTTTGTTTTGTGTGAATGCAGGTCATCCTTGGGAGGAGAGCTGCAATAAAAAAGAGATCAAGTGTGAGGAAGGATCTACATCAAATTCCTAAAATAAGGTATGCTCACTTGATCTTCTTAGCTATGTATTTGCTTAAGAATATTGGGGATTAGGTCTGGGACGATGGTAGAAAATAGAAATATTTAGGTCTTTTCTGCATGCATAATTAAACCCTAAGTGTTAGTATGTAGAGGGATTTCCCACTCACAACAGAATTGGCAACCATACTGGGGAGATCTCTAGGGTTCCTGGGAATATTTTTGGGTATTTTTAAGAACTGGTTTCATTTTCCTGTTTTTAAAGTTTCTGTAAAAGTTTGAGCTAATAGAGATTCTAGTCTTCCATACCAGTTATCTTTGTTTCCTTGCTTGACTATATTTTTTTTCCGAGACCCACAGAGTTACACGTGGCATGTATAAGGTCTTCACACGTGTACCCACACCATGCATTCTCATAGCCCACGTGTACACTCTAGCTGAGGAGGTGACAGTCGCGTGTATGATTCCAGAAAATTTCTTTTAAAGAGGCAGTCATCCTCTTCCATGTCAAAATTAGTCCTTCTCAGGGGTTTTCTGGAACTCTTTCTAGTATTTGTTGTTTGCAGTCTATAGCTTAGGTTTCACCTCAGATTGGTTTGTTCTATGAAGTTTTCCTTGAATTGTTTTCTTTTTCTGTTAAAGTAAGCGTTTGAGTGTTCAAGAGATTTTGGTTCTTGGTACCAGTAGTCTTTGCATGGGATAGCTTGCTTGGATTTTTATTTGTCTTAGAGTTTCAGATATAGACATGGCCTGCATAAGGCCAGTACACGTGTACACGTGCTCTGACTTTACACAGCTCGCGTGCACNGAGAATTTTTGTTGAAGGTAAGGCAGTCATCCTTTATTTTGAAAAGAATTATACCTCTTAGGTTTGGGTCTTTGTCATAGAGGTCGGTAACTTAGGTTTGATCACAACAATAGCTTTCTTTTTTCATTTAGAAGTTTTCCTCAAAAATTTTCTTTTATAGGGTTTTTAAACAAGTGTGAGAGTCCAATTTCAATTTGCTTGTGTGTGATTTTTTAAAGTGAATCTTTGTGATCTGCGCTTAGGCCAAAACGTTTTCTTGGTTTTGACTTGTTGATATTTTTCCTTTTTTCTTTGTGATCATTCAAATAAAAAAAAATCTTTTATTTCTTTGTTGGTTAAAAAGTGTTGTTTTGCATTAGTAACCAGGGAAAAGTCTGTTCTTTCATAAGTTATTGATGGTTTACTTAAATCATAAGTAGGTCATAGTCGAGTGAAATCATTCTTTGAGTTTGATGTTCAAAGATCTTAGAAATTTTTTTAAGTTTGAAAATTTGTTTAAGAGTTAAGTGAAGTAAAGGTTTTTGTTTCCAACTTTCTGTTTATTTTGCTTTCGTCTTTAAAACATCACTAGTTTCACTTTCATAACCTTTGACTTAATACAAGCCATAAAAATTAACGCTAAATCTAAAATTCATTAAACTTTTTATGTTTGTAGGGTCAACCAACTAGTTTAGGGTTAGGGCCTTGAATTAGGTTGGAGAAGAAACTCTTCAAGGCCATTAAAATCAAACATTGGAGTTTGAGTTAGGGAGTGTCAAAGTCTAGTATCATGAAAGTTATCTGGGACCCCCCTCTAACATAGGGGATAAACATGAGGTCGTGTGCGGGAAGTTAGCGGAGATAACCCCTCCAAAGCTGGACCAATCGTAGTGGAGAACACATATAGAGGGCTTGTCTTGGGATTCCGTCGATTGCATTTGCCACAGAGATTCATGGGTCTCGAATCCGTTTGAGGTCCTTAGTTGTCTTCCGGACCACTTGCTTTCGATACCCTTGATAGGTTTCGAGCTTGATACCCTGCTTACTGTGGTCTACCCGACTTTCGAATATACCCGCCTGGTGACTGTTCGCGCGTTGGCAACCTAGTTGCCTATATTTTTAGGGACATACATAGGTGACTGCGGGGGTATACCGCGGTACCTAGGATAGACATCAGGCCACGCTTTGCAGAGTATACCCGGAGGGTGCTTCCGTGTTTGAGTTGCACTTGCGCCGGTAAGTTGCTCTAGTGTTGGTTGTTGTAACTGTTCTTCCAATTAGTTTAGTGTTTGCTTGTTTTATCTTGTAGGGACTTTTTTAGTGTGTGTTGTTTTTTGAACAAATAGAAAGCCCTAGAGTTTCTTTGATCTTCTCACACAGTGTAAGATCATGAGCTCCTCCAGTCATGAAGGCTTCTGGTCCTATCACCGATTACACTGAAGCCACCCCTGCCACCACTAAGGTGAAAGCTAGACCAACAAGGGTCTTTTGAAGCGACCGGGTCACAAGAAATTGTACCCAACCAACATCTGGAGGAAACAACTGTTTTAGAATTTAGAGCAAAATCTATTGCTCCACCTGAAACTCCAACCACTAATCTTTTGGCACCCATCATTGTACCGATTCACCCTTATGAGTGGCATACAGTGTCACATACAGCAATGGAAACAAATGATATCACTCCCTGTGGGAATTCTTCAATTCCCACTATGGTTGTCACCATAGGAGAGTTTCCACCTCCTAACCCACCATCACTGGTCTGAGACACCATGGTCTCAATCGCCTCTACCTCGCACAGTGGTCTGATTCCATCTATGGTGGTGACCACAACCCCTTTCCCACCAAGTGCGACAGGCCCTCTGTTCTCATACGGGATGCCTAGCTCAGGTACAAGTCCTGTACTTTCCTACTCCACTTTAAAGAATTTAGGTTTGGGGGCAAGGAGCTCTAATGCTTCTCTGTAAGGCCACATGGGGGGAACTTCATGATGTAGGAGCATCACCAACAACAAGCGAGTGTGGGACAAACATAGATGCATTTTGACACATGATGAATTGTTTGAAATGTTTTGCAGTTTGATACACCAAACATAAGTGAAATAGTTAAGAAAGGGTGTACTTTCAAATTGTAAACAGATCTTGAGCGATCTGCTCTCATCTGTAGTAGATAAAGGCATTTATTTGCAGTTAATGTAAGTAGGTAGATTTAAATTTCTAGATTAGACAGTTTTAGGAGCTGGAGGGAAAACAACTATAGAAACCCTCCCTTGTATCATTGTAATAATAATGGAAGAAGATCATAGAGCATAGAAGAGTAGCAGAGAGCTGCGTAGAAGAATCCATGTACAGAAGTCTGAATTTAATATATGAATCTTTGATTCCAGACTCATGGTATTATAACGCCTTCTGTGTGCATATGCTCAATGTCATGCTTATAGTTGTTTTACTCTTTCTATTGTACATTTGCTGTGATGATGTGTATGTATGATTTCTTGTTAAATGTCTGAAATTTGAGAGAGGGAGAGTAAGTAATGAGTTTCAGTTGTTTCTCTATCTGAGCAAGAGTTCCTACAAGGAGTTCAGTGGAGTGTTCGCAAGGAGTGTGTTGATGGGTTCAGAGTCCAAATCTCTGAAAGCTCAGGAGAGATACAATTATTCTCATTCTCATAGAAGTGCAAGTTAAGCACAGGATCCATGCAAGGTGTGCGTAGGCTGATAAAAACCTCAGAACTTGTATCTAGGGTGGAGTGGTTGAAAGACTGTTGTTGCAAGGAGTTGCACAGAGTCAACTAGTTCAAATACTTAGGAGTATTTGAAGAAGTGCCACAAGGAGTGCGTGCCGAAGGTATCCCCAGAGTACTTGAGGATTTTTCAATCAAGCTCAGGAGGGATAGGGTCTTTGAAGTTGTCGAAGAGAAGCTCAAGAGGGCTAGTGCCTCGAAGTGTTGAAAGGAGGCATAGTGAAGTTGTTTTGCAGGTGGACAAGTTCCGTGAAGGAATACCTTGTTCATTTCGCAGCAGTTGTCAAGGAGGCATTGGATGGTCGAAATTCTCTGAGGGGAATTCGTGAAGTTCTGAGAGCCATTAGATCGTGAAAAGGAGAAGGGGAGTTACAGTAAGCCTATTTTCAGGTTTAAGTTCAAGGGAAATAAAGCCGTAGGATCCAAGCCAGTAAGGGCCGTTGGATGACTCGCGAACTCTCATTTCATGGATTCGTGAGCTGAAGGGTGGAAAACCTTGTGCCAAGATTTGCGAGATCGCGAAAGGTGAAGTCCTGTTAGGGTGAGAAGTTCTATTATGGGACCCTCATTTATAACATGTCAGAATTCAACACCTCAAAAATTCAGAGGATAGGGGGTCAAGACTTTTGTCTCGAAAGTCCCAAAGTCGCAAGTTGCGATAAGGAGTATCGAGGAGTTCGAGATCTTGCCACTTCGGGTGTCAGGATACAAAGGAGGCAACATTTTGGGGGATCAAAGTCATGAAGTGCCAAAGCTGGGCATGAGGGACACATGGCAGAACCATAAGGTGGGCCCATGTGATAGACGGGCAGACACGCGTCGCCTAGTGGAAGGAGTTGGCATTCCGTTGACTTCTCGCATCTCGGTAACTTGCGAGATAAGAGCACGGGAGCTCGACGTTGAAACTCATGAAGGGGCAAGTAGCAAGATGTGCTAGCGTTAAGCCTAGCTGGTGGTAACATGTGGAGGGCGCTGACAAGGGAAGGAGCTATACCCGTATCGACATTTCAGGTATTGTGAATTTGGAAAGGAGGATTCGAGAGTTTTGACTCACGAACTCGTGAGATTGGGAGTTGCGACAAGCGCCTTTGGAATTGGGCCTTGGTTATAGCATTGTGGTCACTTGGAGGAGGTGGATCTCGCGCCTAGTGCTATTCACCTAAGGGAGCTTCCCGAAGGACCCGTGGACTGATAATTTGTGATTCCAGCAAGGATTTGAAAGAGTCGATCCAGCTTAAAGGAGATAAAGAACGATCCTGTGAGCGGACGTCGACCTGAGGGTTGATAGAGCGTCTGTGTCATTTCTAGTATCAGAGCCCAGAAATATTTCTTTGCTTTCTGTAGCAGGGAAAAGAAATATTTACCATGTCGTCGAGAAGAAGAGACATGCAAACACCCGATCCACTAGAGAAGAGGGAAATGCCAGGAGAAAGGGGTAGGCAGGTGCCAAATCCAGCCATGGAAAGAGAGATGCATAACATACGTGCCAGACTCATGGACGTGGTAATAAAATAGAGGCACACAGTCGATGTTGGAGATGTCAGTGAATCTGAAAGTGAAGATGAGGATAAACATGAAGGAGAAGAAGTTGCAGCAGAGGATGCAGCAAATGAACACCTACTCAGAGTTGTTACAAGAATGGGTGCTAAAGAAAAAATGGGCATTCCAGTATATGAAGGAAACCTGGATGTTGAAGAGCTTCTAGAATAGATTAGAGCTCTGGACATGTATTTTGACTATGAAGATGTCGAGGAAGACAAGAAGGTCAAACATGTTGTCACAAGATTGAAAGGACATGCAACATTGTGGTGGGATGAACTACAAGCTGACAGACGCTGCAAGGGCAAGCAAAAAATCAAGAGTTGGGATAGAATAGTCACGAAGATGAAGGCGAAATTCATACCCAAGGATTACCAAATTACTCTGTTTCAAAGAATTCAGAATTTGAGACAGAAGTTGATGTTAGTGAAGGAGTACACTGAAGAGTTCTACAAGGTAAACATCAGGGCAGGTCATCGTGAAAGTGATGATGAAAAAGTTGCCAGGTATATGAATGGTCTAAGATACGACATTCAGGATGAGATGAGCATGATGATCATTCAGACCATCGAAGATGTTTATCAGATGGCTCTGAAAGCTGAAGAGAAGCTGAGACAAAAGCAAAGTCAAAGAGGTCGAGGTAGAAGTTAGCCCAGAGGCAAAACAGTTGTCCAAGATAGGAACCAGAAGCCTAAGGAAGAGTGGAAGAATCCTCAACCTCAACCTGAGAGAGGTGGAAGCTCACAGAGAGGACAGTATGCTGATAACAACAATTTTCCTTGCACTAGAGGAAGAGGAAGAGGCAGAGGTGGAGTGATAAAATGCTTCACATGTGGAAAGAATGGACACAAATCTTATGAATGTTCAGATAAGAAGAAAGAAGGTGGTGAGACTCACATTGCCGAAGCACAGAGATGGAATGTTGAGGCAGAAGATGCTGAAGGCAGAAGATTATTGGTGATGAGGAAGGTTCTCTTAACGCTAGAAAAGGAGGCAGAGAATCCAGTGCAAAGGAATAGTCTTTTCCAGACTACTTGCAATACCAAAGACAGGGTATACAAGGTCATCGTGGACAGTGGTAGCACAGACAATATCATTTCTACAGAGATGGTAGAAAATATGGAGCTGGAGACTATTGAACATCCAAGTCCGTACAGAGTTTCCTGGCTACAAAAAGGACATCAGGTAAATGCCACTAAACAATGTTTAGTTGAATTCAAAATAGGAGGATATAATGATAAGATATTGTGTGATGTCATTCCCATGGATGTTTGTCATCTATTGCTGGGTAGACCATGGCAATATGATAGGAATGTGATTC
>SNQJ01S0021916.1:102799-130639 GCA_010110895.2 Picea sitchensis
GTGGGAAGTAACTTCTTAAGGAGGTTAAGAAGAAGGAAGATCCACAATTCATCGTGGTCAAGAAACCTAGAATTGTTTTGACCAGCACAAGAGTGGATGATCTACCAGAGGAAATCCAGAAGCTACTGGAGGAATTTGTTGATATAGTCGTGGACGAACTACCTCGTTCGTTGCCACCGATTAGAAGTATAAGTCATCACATTGATCTTATACCGGGATCTAGTTTACCAAACAAAGCAGCATACAGATTGACACTGCAGGAGACTGAAGAGGTCAAGAGACAAGTTCAGGATTTGATGGACAAAGGATTGGTTAGAGAGAGCTTGAGTCCATGTGTTGTTCCGACAGTGCTCAGTCCAAAGAAAGATGGAGGCTGGAGGATGTGTACAGACTCAAGAGCCATTAACAAGATAACCATCAGGTATAGATTTCCATTACCAAGAATGGATGATTTGATGGGTTTCTTGAATGGGGCAAGATTCTTTTCAAAGATTGATTTGAAAATTGGTTATCATAAAATTCATATGAGAGAAGGAGACGAATGGAAGACAGCCTTCAAGACTAATGAAGGGTTGTATGAATGGCTTGTTATGTCGTTTGGCTTAACAAATGCACCAAGTACCTTCATGAGATTAATGAATGAAGTCTTGAAGGATTTCATTGGAAAATTTGTCATTGTGTATCTTGATGACATAATGATTTTCAGTAAAACAGAAGCAGAGCATCTGAAACATTTGACTATAGTAATGAAGAGGTTACATCAAGAGAAGTTGCTAATAAATATGAAGAAATCCTCATTCATGAAGACTGAGCTCATTTATTTGGGGTTTGTTATTTCTGCAGATAAGTTGAAGATGGATCCATATAAAGTGGAGGTGATTAAGAATTGGCCATCACCAAAGAGTATCTTTGAAGTTTGAAGCTTTCACGGATTGGCTAGTTTCTATAGGCAGTTCATTAGAAATTTCAGTGGAATTAGTGCACCAATGATGGACACAGTGAAGAAGAGACACAAGTCTTTTCACTGGATGGAAGAAGCAGAGAAAAGCTTCAATTTGTTGAAGAAGAAGATTACCGAACAACCAATTTTGGTGTTGCCTGATTTCAAGAGGACATTTCATGTAAAATGTGATGCAAGTGGATTTGCAATAGGGGCAGTATTGAGTCAAGATCACAGGCCTATCGCATACTTTAGCAAGAAGATGAATGAAGCCAAAAAGAAGTACTCTACATATCATAAAGAATTCTATGAAATTATCCAGACATTGAAGAAATGGAGACACTACTTAATTCCTAAGGAGTTTGTCTTATACAGTGATAATCATGCTTTGCAATTTTTGACTCTACAGGAGAAGTTGAATCAAAGACATGTTAAATGGATCGAATACATGCAGAACTTTACTTTTGTAACTAAGCATATTTCTGGAACTGCTAACAAAGTTGTTGATGCTTTGAGCAGGAAGTGTTTGCTATTGTAGGAGTTGAGAGTCAAAACTTCGGGTTTTGATAACCTCAAGGAAATGTACATAGATGATCCAAATTTTAAAGAGGTGTATGAAGCAGTTGAGAATCCAATTCTCAGGGATAGAAGTCAATGGATAGAATACATGATCCAGGAAGGATTACTGTTTAAGGGTAATCAACTTTGTATTCCAAAATGCTCCATGAGGGAGAATTTGCTAAAGGAGAAACATAGTGGAGGATTGGCTGGGCATTTCGATCATGACAAGACGTTCTCAAAGTTAAATGAGTCATATTTTTGGCTAGGAATGAGAGCATACGTCAAAATATTTGTGGACAGATGCAGGATTTGCCAGCATTCAAAGGAAAAGAGGCATAACGTAGGCTTATATCAACCGTTACCCATATCTGAGAGGCCATGGGATGGAGTAAGCATGGAATTCATATTGGGGCTGTCGAGAACACAAAGAGGGTTCAACTCGATATTTGTAGTGGTGGATAGATTTTCTAAGATGGAACACTTCATACCATGTCAAAAAACCAGTGACTCAACTCACATTGCGAATCTGTTTTTCAAAGAAGTTGTTAGACTTCACGGCTTACCAAGGAGCATAGTTTTGGATTGAGACACCAAGTTCGTGGGACACTTCTGGAGAACCTTATGGAAAAAACTAGGAACAAACTTGGCATTCAGTTCAACTTATCATCCTCAGACAGATGGACAGACAAAAGTCATGAACAGAAGTTTGGGAGACTTGCTGAGGAGTTTGGTGACAGAACACCACAGTTAGTGGGACAATATTCTACCATAGGCGGAATTTGCATATAATGATTCAATCAACAGAAGCATGGGGCAAATTCCATTTCAAATTGTTTATGGCATGCAACCAAGAGGAGTTTCTGAATTGAGAGATTCAGAACAGACTGCGACTAGAAGTGCTAGTGCAGAGGATTTCACAGAAGCAATGAAGGAACTTCACAGCCAAGTGAAGGAGCGATTGCAGAATTCGAGCCAGGGGTATAAGCGAAGAGCAGATCAACACAAGAGAGAACTTCAGTTCAAAGTTGGTGACTTGATCCTTTCACACTTGAGAAAGGAAAGGTTCCCAAGGGGGACATATAATAAACTGAAAATGAAGAAAATTGGACGTGCAAGATCATAAGGAAATTTGGGGCAAATGCATATGAGATTGAATTACCGGACGACATTGGAATTTCACCAGTATTCAATGTCTTATATTTGTACCCTTATAAGGATGAAGAAGCGGCAGCAGACAATGAACAACCAAAAGTTTTGTGGACTAAACAAATGCCTGTAGCTGAAAAGCCACAGATGGAGAGAATACTGGACAAGAGAGTCAGTAAGAGGACCAGGAGAAAAGAATATTTTGAATACTTGATCAAGTGGAAGGGACATCCAGTTGAAGATTCCAGCTAGGAGAATGAAACAGAGATTCAAAAGCGTGGGAAGACTGAGCGAGAGCTCATGGATAGGAGCCCATGAAAATTTTCAAGCGAGGGAGTATGATGCAGGAGCATCGCCAACAACAAGCGAGCGTGGGACAAACACAAACGCATTTTGACACATGATGAATTGTTTGAAATGTTTTGCAGTTTGATACACCAAACATAAGTGAAATAGTTAAGAAAGGGTGTACTTTCAAATTGTAAATAGATCTTGAGCGATCCACTCTCATCTATAGTAGATAGAGGCATTTATTTGCAGTTAATGTAAGTAGGTAGATTTAAATTTCTAGATTAGACAGTTTTAGGAGCTAGAGGGAAAACAACTATAGACACCCTCCCTTGTATCATTGTAATAATAATGTAAGAAAATCATAGAGCATAGAAGAGTAGTAGAGAGCTGCGTAGAAGAATCCATGTACAAAAGTCTGAATTTAATATATGAAGCTTTGATTCTAGACTCATGGTATTATAACACCTTCTGTGTGCATATGCTCAATGTCATGCTTATAGTTGTTTTACTCTTTCTATTGTACATTTGCTGTGATGCTGTGTATGTATGATTTCTTGTTAAATGTCTGAAATCTAAGAGAGGGAGAGTAAGGAATGAGTTTCAATTGTTTCTCTATCTGAGAAAGAGTTCTTACAAGGAGTGCAGTGGAGTGTCTGCAAGGAGTGCGTTGACAGGTTCAAAGTCCAAATCTCTGAAAGCTCAAGAGAGATACAATTATTCTCATTCTCACAGAAGTGCAAGTTAAGCATAGGAGCCATGCAAGGTGTGCACAAGCTGATAAAGACCTCAAAACTTGTATCTAAGGTGGAGTGGTTGAAAGACTATTGTCGGAAGGAGTTGCATAGAGTCAACCAGTTCAAATACTTAGGAGTATTTGAAGAAGTGTTGCAAGGAGTGCGTGCAGAAGGTATCCCCAGAGTACTTGAATATTTTTCAATCAAGATTAGGAGGGATAGGGTCTTCAAAGTTGTCAAAGAGAAGATCAAGAGGGATAGTGTCTCAAAGTGTTGAAAGGAGACATAGTCAAGTTGTTTTGCAGGTGGACAAGTTCCGTGAAGGAATACCTTGTTCATTTCGCAGGAGTTGTCAAGGAGGCATTGGACGGTCGAAATTCTCCAAGGGGAATTTGTGAAGTTCCGAGAGCCGTTAGATCGTGCAGAGGAGCAGGGGAGTTACTTTAAGCCTATTTTAAATTTTAAGTTCAAGGGAAATAGAGCTGTAGGATCCAAGCCAGTAAGGGCTGTTGCATCACTCGCGAACTCTCATTTCCTGGATTCGTGAGTTGAAGGATCGAAAACCTTGCACCAAGATTCGCAAGATCGCAAAAGGTGAAGTCCCGTCAGGGCGAGAAGTTTTTTTGTGGGACCCTCATTTATAACACGTCAAAATTCAACACCTCGGAAATTCGGAGGATAGGGGGTCGAGACTTTTGTCCCGAAAGTCCCGAAGTCGCAAGTTGCGATAAGGAGTATCAAGGAGTTTGAGATCTTGACACTTCGACTAGGATACAAAGGAGGAAGCATTTTGGGGGATAAAAGTCACGAAGTGCCGAAGCTGGGCATGAGGGACATGTGGTAGAACCACAAGGTGGGCCCGTGTGATAGACGGGTAGACACGCGTCGCTTAGTGGAAGGAGTCGACATTCCATTGACTTCTCATGTCTCGGTAACTCGCGAGATAAGAGCACGGGAGCTCAACATTGAAACTCATGAAGGGGCGAGTAGCGAGAGGCGATAGCATTAAGCCTAGACAGTGGTCATGCGTGCAGGGTGCTGACAAGGGAAGGAGCTATACCCATATCGACATTTCGGGTATTGTGAATTTGGAAAGGAGGAGTCGAGAGTTTTGACTCGTGAACTCATGAGATTGAAAGTTGCGACAAGCGCCTTTGGAATTGGGCCTTGGTTATAGCGCTGTGGTCACTTGGAGGAGGTGGATCTCGCACCTAGTGTTGTTCACCTAGGGGAGATTCCTGAAGGACCTGTGGACTGATAATTTGTGATTGCAGTAGGGAATGGAAAGAGTTGATCTGGCTCAAAGGAGATAAAGAACGATCCTATGAGTAGACGTCGACCCGAGGGTCGATAGAGCATCTATGTCACTTCATCTCCTTTTAATGCTTTCCCTTATAGGAGAGGTCATATACCTCCTTCATCCCCTTCGCTCGGTGGCACGCATCAAGAATATGCCAGGCCACATTCACACCATAGTTTATTTGGAGCAGGGAGTCAAGGACCGCCTTCGCATAATATACCGGTAGGTTCGACACTATTTTCTTTGTTCGATGCGTTTGGTACCAACACCTTCTCATCAGCTACTTTCTTGATTGGGGGCAACCCTAATTTTGGACAAACTATTCCTATGTAGGGTACTACTCCTGCACAGTGGGAAAACCGAGGAACTTCTTTTGCATCAGGGCCTTGGAATTCCTGGCAGGGATCCATTCCCTTGTCGGGAATGCCGGTCTGGGTCAATTATTTCCACAGTCAATGGAACCCTAGACAAGGTACTATGCCTATCCCCACAGGATCAACATGGGGCAACCCTTCCCAAAGTCCTCCGAATGTAATGCATGCCCATCCATCTACATCCTATTTTTGGAATCAGTTGATGATGTCTCTTCACACGCAGAATCCATACGCTGGTCATGGCCATGGTTTTTACCATAACCCAGGACAACAACCGAACTTTTCCTGGCAACCTGGTGCCAGTCAAACCCCAGGTCCCTTTTTCCTAGGTTATCACCAACAACCCAAACTACCTTTCCTGGCAACCTTGCATTTGCTAGAATTGACAAGGTTGTTGAATGACCCTATCTGTCACTATGCACATTGGCCCCTTATGCCGACGAAGTTACCTTCAGACATACCAAAGTTTGAAGCCAAGCCAAATGAAGATCCAAGCGATCATGTGACTACCTTCCACCTTTGGTGCTCATCTAAATCGTTGAAAGACGACTCTGTGCAGTTGCGATTGTTTCAATGTACTCTCATTTGGAGTTTCGTGAAATGATACATTGAGCTCAACTGCACAAGATACTCTTCCTTCGGTGAATTGGCAATGGCCTTCCTAAACCATTTCCAATTAGCTATGAGATATGATGCTGGCACATAATTGCTAGCCAATTTCACATAGAAAAAAGCGGACCATATCTCTGATCACATCCAAGAATGGAGACACCGGAAGAGTTTAATTAAGGTGCCAGTCCCACCAACATTCCTGCTCGAGTGGTTCCTTAAGTCTTTGGTCCCACACTTATCCAAAGACATCGCGACATCAGGAGTGTTTTTCGAAGAAGACACCATCATGAGATCTCAGCAGCTTGAGCTCATCTATTCTCAGTCCGGTTTATTATACGAGATCTTGCCAGATGCGCCATGCTCAATACTTGATAAAACTAGATAGAGAGATGGACCACATGCCGATGGTATTGTTGGTTCAGCACAAACAAAACCTGCTGAGCAATTGCCAAAGCAATTGCAGCAATTGTCTATACAACACACAACAACCAACCAAACTACTGTTTTGGCTGCTTCCCCTACTAAAACGTTAGATGTACACACAGTGCAATCGACAAATCCAAAGGCCACCCAACAGTCTGAAGGAAGGAAAAAACAACGAAAGAAGGGTAAGGGGGATAAGAAACCCACTGATAATGCTGGTGGGGGAAACACTGAGAAACAAAAGGAGAGGTATCTATGCAACCTATGCGTGGAAGACCACCTGACCCACCAATGTCCTCAGCTTGCAGAGGCCCAAAAGTTTGTGACATAGCAACAACCTGCTATGTTAAACAATCCATTTCAGCATGGGCAAAACCTAACACAAGCCTCTACAAGTGCGGAAGGGGGTAGTCAAGGACCCTCTCCATCTTTGAACAATCCCACATCCACGAATGTATATATGATGAAGGGTGATGCTTTTATATTGACTAGAGCACATGACTACAGTAAACCAAGCACTTCTGAGAAGGTTAAAGAAGCCAAAATCCCATCTCTTCCTCTATATATTGAGAAGACTTTGGGTGAAACAATGACATGCAAGCCAAAAGGCGTGTTCAAAAATGCTTCTCACAACCCAAATGCAAGGGTCACCTAGAACTATTATGTGTTGGAGGATTTGTCTCAAATCCCTTGTCCGATGTCCGCTTTCGAGGTCCTCCAATGCTGCCCTTCCTAGAGGAAAGCTTTGTTAAATGCTTTAGGATCTACCAAGACTTGTAATCTGGGTACCATCATGCTAGATACAACCGACTTAAAACCTCATCTGCCTTACCACATAGAGTTTCAGATAGTAGTGGCTCACCCCATGAAAACTTTTACTCGAAATATTTTTCACACGGTGGTTGATGAGGGTGCCTCGACATGCGTTATGTCATTGGCATGTTGGAAGGCCATTAACCAACCCATTTTGTTTCTATCACCTACTCTTCTCACTGCTTTCGATGGTCATTCGTTCTGATCACATGGTATCATTCCCTATTTTCCCGTGTAATTGGGAGGGAAGACCGTGTGCATCGAGGTAGAAGTATTCGACGCGTCCCTCGACTACAATCTCTTGTTAGGAAGGAGTTGGACTTATGCCATGCAAGTAGTGGTTGTTATAGTTTTCCAGGTCTTGTTGTTTCCACACGAGGACTGGATTATGACCATTGATCAATTTTCTTTCTCCAGACCTGAGCCTTCATTGGGGGTGTCCGCGGTCCCGATGATTGATAATCCTCAACCAGACGTAGTCAACATAGGGGTTGGTTTGTGCCCATATTTGATGGGTACCTTCGATTACCTACCCCGTCAAGGCAATGTCAAGTTCATATCCGACCACCATAAGGTTGAGATTTTCCAAGTTTTGTCGTTTCGCATGACTTACTTCACTGATCTGTGGATACTTCCTTCCCCATCGGCCACGATGGAGGGGACAGGGCATCCAATCATGTTCATGCCCTTGTCCACAGCTGAAGTAGCGTAGTCTTTAGTCCAACAAGATTCAACCAACCTATATCCAACTCATGCACACGAGTTAGATCCGCTTCTAGAGCCTATTTGGGCTCAAGGTTCTCTCGCTGACACCAATTTGTTAGACTTAGTATTTCCCTCTAATGAAGTAGTAATTGAATCAATGACTAGTCTGGACAAACCTTGTGATGATCTTCATCACAGATGATACATACTCCCAGGGTTAAGCAGAATCGAGGCTAGAGAATTCACCTTAACTATGACTAGAGATAGGTCTTGTCCTATTAATCCCTTAGCTACACATGAGGTCTATTCTTAGGGTAATATGGAAACCATCACTAAAACCATACCGATCGATATCTCTAGAACCCCTGGCATCATGGAGAATTTTTTCGTCGGAGCTGATTGCTCCCCCAGATAGATTCAAATCTACACAGATCTATTTAAATAATTCCATGACGTTTTTGCCTGGTCTTACAATGAAATGCCAGGCATCGATCCAAAAATAGTCGAACATGAAATCACAACTTATCCAGATGCCAAGCCTATATGGCAAGAACATTCATTACCCTACTACTCCCAAGAAAATGGTCAGGTGGAAGCTGTGAATAAATCTCTTAAGACCATCCTACATCGAACGATCAACTCAGCCATGTCAAATCGGCATTTGATGTTATACTCAACATTATGGGCTTACCGAACGTTTGTTAAGATTGCAACCGGTTTCTCACATTTTCAACTCGTTTATGGGATGGAAGCAGTCTTTCCTATCGAATGTCAGATCCCGTCCCTAAAGTTGGTAGTACAGTTATTGTCAGACACTTCTCCACTTGAAGAGAGGTTATTATACCTTGAGCAACTTAATGAGCAGCATCGTGATTCAACCCTAGCCAATGAGGCTCACAAACATAAATTCAAGTGTCAGTATGATAGGTCCATTCGTCCTTGGATTTTCACTGAAGGTGACCTTGTCCTGGTCTATGACCAAGATAAGGACCCCCTGGGGGAAAGAAAATTCAAACCCATGTGGTTCAGACCTTTCATCATAAAAGAGGTTCTAAAAAAGGGCACTTATCGTCTGGTTGAATTTGAAGGGAATGCTTTGGTAGAGCTTAGAAATGGACTCTGCCTCAAGAAGTATTACTCATAGGCAGGGCACCATGGTTAACTTTTTGTAACATATGTATAGTCTTTGTACTATTAGTTTCTAGTTTCTTTTAGTGTTATGGATGTGTCATTTTTGATGTATCTTTCGTCACTGTGGAAGATGTCAAGTGAATCCAAGGTGTTCATTGCATACATAGACGGTGCTAGCTGGCACACCTGGAGGCTTTCCTACGCAACTTGGGTAATTTTTTCACCTCGAGGCCAATTATTATCTTCCGGAGTTATATGTTTAGGTGACACCACAGATAATGTCGTCGAGTATAGTGCAGTTATTGAGTTGCTTCGTGATGCCTTGTCATTTGGTATCTCTCATCTTTGGGTCTATCTTGACACTCATCTGGTTGTGTCTCATTTAAATAGAGTCTACCATGTTCATGATCTGACTTTACACCGATGATTCCTTAGGGTACGAAGCTTTGATTATATTACATATTTTCATGTTCCTAGGAGATTAAACCAAATTATAGATAATCTAGCTAATCAAATTTTAGATTGGCATATTGCACACATATGAAAGGACATACACATAAACATGTAAATACATTTTTTGCAAAAATTATCCATAAGCCACAAAAAGACATAAAAATCCATATATAACATCATAGTCACCAGAGTACATAGGTCGACACAAGCACCTAAAAAATATGACCAATAATGAGTCACGAGGCTTATGCCCTCAAAAAATATATACAAGTAGTGCTCCCGGCACGTGAAATGTCTAACTAAGGTCATGGCCTGTGGGCCTTATTGTACTGATCAACAACGTTTGCCAAACACCAAAACAATCGGACCCATGTCCATGGTGCCCCCACTACATGAGGATGCATAGATGGTGGCAGATCCTTAATCTCTTCCATAGGGACCGAGCACATCAAAGTTCCACTCGATTCATCTCAACACCCTCTTAGCCTCCCTGGCTGGAAGATCTCTTGCTGCTGTTGGTCCCCCTAGAGAGGTAGGTGCGACCCCTGGCTGAGGATGATGCCTGTTCCTCTCATAGTCCATAGGTCACACTGGTCCCACATCTGCACACAACAAACACATATCCATCAAATACTATGGTATAAAAAAAATGATATATAACAAAAGCAACATAAAAATTACATATGTTTCACAAAAAACAACAAAAACGAAACAATGATGTAAAATTACCCATCTCTCCTCGCTCCTCACCAAGAGGTACTAGTATCTCAGGATCTCTCGAGAAATCAATCCCAGCATAGGGGTAATCCTCTATGACTCGGATCTGTCGTGACAACCAAGTGAAGAAATCATCGTCGAAGGACTCATTGGTCCTTTCACCACCCTATCATGGCAGTAACACTGCGCACCTACAAATTGCAGGAAGAGAGGCTTGATGTCCTTGTACCACTACTCGAGGACTGAAGATCAAAAATCTTTCAAAGAAGAAAGAGCATAGAATGGTCCCAAACCCAAAGTTCCTCTGTGTCCACGACTGACAATCTGTCAATTGCCTCTTCATACAATCTAACAATGTTGTGGTCCAGTCAAATATTTGTGCATTTAAGCACTAGACTGCACAGTTCATCTGTGCATGGGACGCCTGATGTAGAGCCATAGAACTAGTAATCCCTCCAATAAGAAACACAATCGCCTGCAGCAATAAGTTAGTAATATTTCTTATGGGCACCTATGAGCTTGAGTGGTCTATACCAACCTCACAGTAAAGTCCTATCAATTCCACTATGTTATGCATCCCCAAAGGAAATGTATGAAAGTTGACTGGTTCCCCTCTCCTGGAGAGGCCATTCAAAAAATATATATCCTCTGTCATGGGAACCAATGACTACCCCTCTAACATAAACGCCTCTGCATCTTGATGCCAATAATAAACCAAGGCATTCAGTAGCCTAGGTTGTGCCCGCATAAATGGACATAAGAATAACTTGAGCAACCCACATTGCATCAAGGAAACCATAACATTGGGGTCTTTTTAAAAAAAAATTCATTCAATAAGGGGGTCCATGTGGGCTATAATGCTGACAGTCGCGTGTACATGCATGCAATTTTTACTCTGCCCTAATGTACACGCGACCTGTCCTAAGACAGCCCGCGTGGACCTAGGGCCGACCTTTTGAAGGTTGATGCCCCCCCAAAACATGGAAACCAAAGAAAAAATAAAGATTTAAATTGCAATATAAGAGAGTTTGTACTTACTTGGTCCAGACAGATGGTCGTTTCGTCCACTGTAGCTCCCGAAATCACCACTTTTATCAAAGGGGGTATTTTGGCTCCAGAGTCAATTTCCAAATCAGCAATGGTGATAATGAGCTAGCAACTTCTATTTATAGACTTTTTGGTCTCTTTTTGTCATTTTTTTGGCCCCCCTTATCATTTTCTTAAAAGAAAAACCATTTAGAGTGATTCAAGAGTTGCATTGGAGGGGTATGATTGGTTATTGAGACAATTTTTTTGGAGTTTTGGGTAACTTTTGATGGTCCATGGAAAAATTTCAAATGATCAACTTGAGCATGTAGGTTAGGTTTCTACCTTGACTTTTGTATCTCGTTGTCTTTTTTACTTTGCCATAGGATCGATACCATCAGGTTGCGACACAAAAGCATCATTGCTACTTTAGAAGTGTCACGAGTTGGTGGTAGAGATTACTGGAACATGGATGCCCTAGGTAGATCTTGGTTGCATTATGGTGTCCATGCTGTCTCTAATCAATGTAGGCTTGGGAGTCCTTGTTGTTTTATCCGGATTATGAGTTTGAGCCTCATTTGCATGATTCCTTTTCACTCTTTATCTCACCCTAGAGACTCCCAAAAGACATAACGAGTCTTCTTTTAAGCCCTTTTCAGACCCTCTAAACATGAAAATATCATCGAGCAGTCTTGTGGCATTTCACGCTTGTTAAATTTAAATTTGAAGTCACGTCTGTCCAACGGTAGTTTACCCCTTTTTCGGTCCGGACGGTCAACTATACGAACAAAGGCATACTCTATGG
This sequence comes from Picea sitchensis, assembly GCA_010110895.2. Classification (NCBI taxonomy): domain Eukaryota; kingdom Viridiplantae; phylum Streptophyta; class Pinopsida; order Pinales; family Pinaceae; genus Picea; species Picea sitchensis. The sequence continues at coordinate 114,831 of SNQJ01S0021916.1, forward strand.
AACTTCAGTTCTCTAGAAGAGTACTCTCAGGTATCATTTTAACCCTTTTTCGGGCCTGATGAACTAAATTTACGAAAAAGGAACCCCCATAGAGTCCATAGTTAAGCTCTTTTTAGACTCCCTAAAATTGAAAAGATCGTCGAGTGACATTATTCTTTCACACTCGTTAAAATGGTCCAGAAGAACATTCCTGATGGAGTCCATAGTTAATCTTTTTTCAGACTCCTTAAAAATGAAAAAATGGCCGAGTGATATTGTCTTTATCACACTCGTTAAAATGGTTTTGAATAGATGTCTTGTTGGTGCTAGTTTACCCCTTTTTTGAACCGACTAGACTACCTTCGAAAAAGGTACCCCAATGGAGTCTCCTTTTACGTTTTTTCAGACTCTCTAAATATGAAAAACCGCCGAGCTTACCTTCTCTAGGCTCATTAAACTTACATCGAAGGACGTTACCATTATGTGTTTTGTTAACCGCGTTTGCATACTTGCGTCTTTGCTCTAAATGTGGGCTCCCTGTTGCTCTCAACTGAACCATCTGAATCATACCTTATACGCAAGCCTTGTAGCACTTTGCCTCTGCGTCTTAACACCTTTGGCCCCTGGAGGATTTTTCTCGCGTGTCATTGCTCTGAACATTAGTCTTTTCCTTTTGCCCTGAACTTGAATGTTTGTAACACTCGTTCCTCCATTGTAATGTAACATTCTTTAATTCTTTTTTCCAAAATCATTGAAAAAGACAAAAAAAGTCAAATATACCCCAAAAAGAGGAAGGGAAAAGTATTTTCTTTATTGGCAGCACAATAAGTCACCCTTGGATAAATCAAATCTGTCTGTTTGTTTGTCAAACTATGGGATTTAATATGACCTTAGGAAGTTGTTCTCGCTACAAAGAGTTGTGTCCTCCTCCGTTTGGTTATTCTTCCAAACATATGGAGAGTTTGCATTGCCTCCTTCCTCGTAAACTTATGTTAATGCCATGCTTCCTGAGTCTCATCATTTGTCGTGCTGTTGTCCAAGGGAAGATTTTACCAAGCCTGAGTCGGCCCCTCTGCAGTTTTTCTCTTTCCCTCATACCTAGCCATCCTGAACGTCCAATCAAGTCTTTATTCGAAATCAATGAAGCTTTCAGTCTGATCATCAAGATTCTCTAGTCCATGACCGATGAGCCATCAAAGAACTCTAGGTAGTGAAGTCATACACTCATATTACACTCCTACCCAAGTTTTGAAAATTTTGAAGTTGTTGCTCGAACTCTGAAGACCTCATCTCCAACCATCAAGCCTTATCAGCTTCTAAGAAGATGGATACTCTACATGTATATCTTTTTGATTTCGAGATGTAGCTCCACTGTGTATTGTTCGTGGATACACTTTATATAGTTATACAACATGGATCTACAGTGTATTTGATTGGTAGCCATGATTTTATTCTATCCCGATCATGGGTATTCCTGCCTCGGTGAGACAATTGTTATTTTTGCAGACGATGCCTCCCAATTTCTGGTCCCTAGGCTCACTTGTTCAGCACATCAGTAAAGATTGTTAATGTATTTCAGCCATCATATGCTCTTCTAGCCTCACACATTAGGGGGAATCTGTTATAAACCTAATTTTCACTATACATGCTTACCTGGCATTGGGCCATATCATAATCCTTCTTTGCCAAAGCACTGCTAAACAACTCTTCTTAAAAACACTTTTTATAAAGGCCCACGTGCCCTGCTCTATTGTTGCATGCGTGTACACGCTCGCTGACCAAAAACAACCCACATGTACCTACAAAAGCATGAAAAAGGAAAGTTTTCGATGGAACACACAACTTTGGGTGAGTTAACTAAACCTTCTGGCCATGCATGGCCGAGGGTTCGTCCAAATACCTAGCTTATTCTAGCCTATAAAAGAAGGGTTAGGGGTCCCATTTGGAGGAGGAGAATCATAGTAAATAAATTATACCCTATTGTGCATTCCCTTTGTCCCAACCCTTTAGCCATCCTTGTGCAAAGAGAAATATAGAGAAAAGAAGTTGGAGGACAATTGAAGAGGAGCCTAGGACCAGGTTCATGGAGCAATGACCAACTTCATCATTGTAAGTTGATTTGTTGAAGTTAATAATAAAGAAATACTTTTCCCGTCCCACCATATGAGGTTTTCATGGTTTATTGCATACTTGTTTATTGAATCTCTAACCCATTAATATATATATAAAATGCATGTGGAGTTTGTTGTTTGTTTTGTGTGAATGTAGGTCAGCCTTGGGAGGAGAGCTGTAATCAAAAAGTGATCAAGTGTGAGGAAGGATCTACATCGAATGCCTGAAATAAGGTATGCTCACTTGATATTCTTAACTATGTATTTGCTTAAGAATAATGGGGATTAGGTTTGGAACGATGGTAGAAAGTAGAAATCTTTAGGTCTTTTCTGCATGCATAATTAAACCCTAAGTGCTAGTCCGTAGAGGGATTTCCCACTCACAACAGTATTCCTTATTGAGTGTGAAATCCCAACATTGTGCACCGCAATTGAGATCTTACCCAACACACCGCCTCTTGAGCAATGGTTGTTAACCCTAGAATCACTCGATGAAGATCGAAGAGCATCCTTAAAGAACAATGAAGCAGAAAAAAGAGGACCAAAGCCACCTTTGACCGCCAAGTTAACCTTCGGTCATTTACTGAAGGAGACCTTGTGTTGGCCTACGATATCTCCCACGACACCCTTGGCCATGACAAGTTTGAATCCCTCTGGCAAGGACCCTATGCCATCCATCATTTCCTTTCTAAGGATACCTACATCTTAGGCCACCCTGAAGGTCCTTCCTTCAAGGACCCGATCAATGGGTTATACTTGAAATAATTATACCCCTGAGCGTAGCCATTTTACCTTAGGTTTTCCTTTCTTTCCTAGTTTTTTTAGTCTTTTTTGATATAAGTATCTCATTATGTGAACCTAATTTAGTGTCCTTATTTCAACAGATGAATTCTCCATTCACTTATCACATCAGGTACATGGACAGAGCAAGCCGTTGGACCAAGAATCTTACCTCAATGCCCTAGGCCATTTACACCCATGAACATGCGTTTCTCCACTCCAACGACATATGCCTCAGCCCTACCACCAATAACTAAGATGAATATGTTGTCTTCATTGGTCTCCTCTATGAGGTTAGTCACCTTCATATTCATTACCTTGGCATTTCTCATCTCATTTTCTAGCAACTCAACAACATGTATCATGTCCTTGATCCATTCCTATGTCGCAAGTACTTGCAAGTCAAACTTCTGCTACAAAATTTAGAGTCAATCACATTTGCTCATATTACTAGAAACCATAACCAAATGGAAGATAACATAGCTAATCAATTACTATATTGTCATTCATCGCATTAACATACATATTGCATTCATCCGTCAACAAATAAAACAAAAATAATTATCAAATACATACACACATGTCCCAAAAGGTCTACTCATATATAGATCACTCATGTTTTTGATAAAAAAATACATACATATACACCTTAGCTCCATGACTAGGTCCTCTCATCATATCTATACAAAAGATGGAGTTAAAAAAAAATCCTACATAATACAAAATCAGGCCCAACTTATATGAGGTCCTCCTACCACCTAGGGTGACCCTAGGTGTGGTACATCATCACCAGCTGGTGGATCTCCCCCAAGAGGAATATTCACAACAGGAATATTCCCCGTCATATCCACACCCACAACTTCTTCCCGTCGAATCAATGATCTCCAGTGTGGTTCCCCACCAATGCATAATTCCAGGATACTCTCATCTTGGATCCGAAGCCACAAGTCCTCAGGAACTCTATCTAGGACACCCTTAAGGTGCCTCCTCAACTCCTCCATATCCTGGTCTCATGCCCCAGGCTCAACTCTGCCCTAACCCCCTACTGTTCCTACTCTCGCTGCATGTGTTGTACCTTCCCCCATTGCATGTGCTAGGATTTCTCCCAGATCATCAAAACGACAATGCCTCTTGGTCCACCCCTCCTATACCTCCTCGCCAGCCAACCCCCAAGTAACATTTTACTCATGGTCACCGGGTACTAAATTTGCATGACCAAACCAATGAAGTTGTATCAATACCAACAATATACACATATATACACTCAATGACAAATCCTAAATACAAAAGTATCATATAAGCACCTCTGTCATCCCAGTCCTCCCCAGGTGGAAGACGCATGCCTGGATGACATCAGAAATCCATCCCATGATATGGGAACTCATAAAATACATGAGGGGTATGCAAACAGACCCACTCGAACATAGGTGTAAAGTAGTTTGTTGGCACAGGGGTAGACCCAAGGTTTAACACTACAACAATGCACCAACAAAACCCTAACTACCGGCCCTTTTGGTAATTCTTGTGATGTAGATGAAGTCTCACCCGAGGTAGAGGCAAGGGTGGTTGAAGGAATCTAGTGTCTTCAACCTTAGTTGGGACACAGATCTATGATTCTAATACTTAATAGCGCACTTAGCACCAACAATTCACCAATATTTAACCAATATCTACTCCACAGATAAAACAAAGCATCACAACATTCATTTAGATCTAATGTATTTAATCACTTAGCATAAGGAAATGGATCATATCTAGCAGATTCAAGCACTAAGCATGTTCACATAAGCTAGATCTAGCATCTAGATTCATCATAAGAACAAAGAATAAACATATCTATCTATATCAAGCACTTAGCAGATAACACATAAATACACCAACACATCGCACAAAGCAGAGAAACACACATATACATGGTTCACCCCCACCTCCTACAACTTCCTTGTTCTTCCTCGGCCTATCCCTCCTCCGAGACATTTGTTGTTGAGGAGAAGAGGCTTCTATCATCTTCCCTTCCTGTGAAAAACCCTTCTCTTCAGGTTTTGCATAGTTTGATCTGGTCTTCTCTGTGGGTAAAGGAATAACTCCTTTCACATCCTTGGGAATGCTCACTATGGGTGAGAATGACTCCCAGTCATTTTTGGGCTTGGATCTTGCAATTCTACTGCTTTGTGTGCCTTTCCTTATGCTCTAAGAGGTCACCTAGCACGACTAGTGTATATTTTGGGCGTAGTATATCTAGCAGGCGCACAATGGGGGGGGATCTGAAACAACTGGACTGGCAAGGAAAATTACAAACAAAGTGTTGGCTTGGTTCTACGATTGAAACGAGTGCTGAGCATCTGAGATTTATAACGAGTCGGGAAGAAGAAAGAATCATTGTAGAGGATAGTGAATTCATGGTGACGAGATGTTTCGAGTCAAGTTGCAGGTTTTCCATTGAAAATCCTCTTGTGTAGGATACTGGCGATAAATTTTATTGGGCATGCATGATACAAATGCCATGATTTTTCATTCCTTCATCCTTCATGATGAACTGATAATAACATGTTGTACTTTTCAATGCGACTTCCATTAACTACTTGACTCGACTTGGGCATGTAGAGACTGGTTTCTCAACAGGACTCGACTCTTTGGAAAAGACATACCCATACAACTTATACAAGTTTCAACTTTGACATCCCTTCCTGTTTCCAAGGGCCAACCGACCACTTGCTGAACTCAACCTCATGGTACTACATACCTGACTTCACATGTTTGGATGTATGGGTCACAACATGACTTAGAACCGACTCTAACTAGAAATAAAAATGGTAGCACTAACAACTGGCTCCAACGGGGATGTTATCCTCCCCACGAGGTAGCAAAGAATAGTAGACCAGGTACCTGACCATTGGGATTTATTCGACCTTCAGATACTGAGAGAAGTAAGTGACGAACAAAAAAAAACTAAACCTATTGACACAGCTTCTAAAAATTTACCATAGACTTAGGGCCTTCACTTCGGGCTTCAATCTTTTGCCAACCTACTGACTCGATGCAAAAAATAAAATGACTATTTACAATGATGAATGACTTTAAATGAAATTTATTCCATCAGGTAATGTTTGGCGAACCTGTCATTTATAGGCCCCCAACCAAAGCATTCTCCATCTAATCCTTCTAGAAAATAAGAATTTCTTCTGCAATGATCATTGATTCTGAACGGGCCTGTCCAAAGATGGTCGAACTTCTCGTGATTTCCTTTGTCTTCGTTTCTCACATCCCATATCAAGAATACATCACCCAAATGGAAATCCTTTGGCTTAGAACACTTATCGAAAGCTTTCTTTATCTTCACCTAATGGATTTGCGACCGATGATACACCTGCTCCCTCACCTGTTGTGTGTGAATTAGTTGGTTTATCCTCCTTTGTGCATCATTTGGCTTAGCCTCATGTTCTTGCAACAACTTCCTGACGGGTGGTCCCAACAAAGTAGGGAATATTGCATCTACACCGTAAATGATCTGGAAAGGTGACGTTGATATAGACTTCTTGCTGGTAACCCGATCAACCCACGATATGTAGATAAGATTTTTATGCCAGGCTCTCTTGTTGTCTTGCAGGAGAATTTTGATGATCCTGGTTAGGCTCTTATTTGAGGATTCTGCTAATCTGTTTCCTTGTGGATAGTACATCGTGGAATGCCCTAGGGTTATGTTATAATCCTGACAAAATTTCTCCATCCTCTTAGACTTGAATGCGGTTGCATTATCTATTATGATCTTCATGGGAAACCCAAACCTTGACAAGATGTTTGTCTCCAGAAATTGGATGATGACTGTGTCATTATCTTGGTTTGTGGGGATCGCCTCTATCCATTTCATGAAATAGTCGCTGGCCGTGAGTATCCATTTTTGCTATGCGGAGGATGGAAGATTTATCTCCCCTATGAAATATAGACCCCAATGAATGAAATGCCCTTCTACTGAGATCGTCTTTAGTGGCAGGGGTTGCATATTTCTTATTCCATAAAAAATTTGGCATTTGTGGCATCTAGAGACCTCTTTATACACGTCAACGAAAATTGTAGGCTAGTAATAACCTGCTCTCAGGATTTTTTGCACGGTGGTCTTCCAATAGTGGTGTCCTCCGCATTTGCCTTTGTGGAATTCTTGTATAGCCCGCTCCACATCATCCTCCAACAAATAGCTCAACAATATTACCTCGGGGTCTTTCCAGTAAAGTAAATTGTCCAGGATGCATAACTTAGCCTCTTTAAGATTGCAAAACCTGGATTTGGTCTTACTCACACCCAGAGGATCCTGGATATTCTCCAACACATAGATGATGTCATCATACCATGGCGAATCAATGAAATGTTGAGGCACCTAAGAATATTTTTCTTCTTGAGAGAATTCCAACAGATCAACGATGAAATTCATTCCTAAAACATCGTGGTCCGACTACACCATTAACTTTGAAAGACTCTGACACTTGATCATTTTTATAGGCTTGATATCAAGATCATATTCCCGCATAACCACTATCCACTTGCCTCTCCTTCCTTCCGAGTCAAGTTGAGTTAGGATATCCTTTACTGAATTACTAGGCACACAAGCGATGAGATGGGAGTGCAATATGTATGTCCTGAACTCTTTCAAGGCTTTTAGTAAGGCATACACCTATTTTGCCATAATATCATACCTTAGTGGAGCGTCGTGCATCATCTGGCTGAAATAGGCTATAGGTTTTTCGAAATCCTGCTCGTCTTTCTGCAACAACACACCGACAATAGTGTGTTCTAAGGTGAATGAAACTAGGAGGAAATATTTCGTAAAATCTGGCTTGGATAGCACAGGTGCTTTAGTCAGTGCCACTTTGATATCTTCAAAACACTTTTTGGCCTCTGGGTTCCACTTAATCTCGTTTCTCTTCCTGAGCATGCAATTTATGTGTTTTATGATTTCCGCCAGGTTTGGGATGAATCTCCTCAAGAAGTTCACCTTTCCCAGGAAAGATTGCACTTCATTTTTACTGTGTAGGGTGTCGATCTTCAGGATTCCTTCAACCATGTTGGGGTCTATCTTAATGTATTCCTTGGAAATGATGTGCCCTAACAACTTTTCTTCTTCCACCCTGAAATGCGATTTCTTTGGATTTAGTGATATGTTGAACTTCCTATACTTCTGGAAAAACTTCTTCAGCTGCTCGAGATTCTTTTTGTCGGAGGCAGAGTACACTATGATTTCATCCAGATAAATCATAATGAACTTTTCCTTTTCATCAGCAAACAAGATGTCCATTGCCCTCTGAAAAGTGGCTCCAACGTTCATCAGGTCGAACGACATCTTGGCATACATGAACGTTCCCCATGGATTTGTGAAATTTGTTTTCTTGCTGTCATCTGGGTGGACCATGGTCTGATTATATCCTAAGAACCCATATAGCATAGACATCTTCTGGGACCCCACCACTTTTTGCAGGATCTATTCCATTTTAGGAAGGGGGTAGTGGTCCTTGAGAGACACTTTGTTTAAATTCCAGAAGTCTACACACAGTCTTATCTCGTCACTTTTCTTTCTTGCAGGTACCATATTAGCTACCCATTTCAAGAATCTTAAAGAAACAATAATTTTAGCATCAAAAATATTTTTTACCTCCTTCTCGATCAGTGGAAGCAACAGGGGGTTTATCCGTCTCAACTTCAACTTGAAAGGTTTCTGATCTTCCTTGAGAGGGATAACATGTTGGACTACTTTCATGTCATATACCTTCATCTCATCATAGCTCCATGCGAAGATGAGCATGAAATCTTTCATGAGCTTTATGTAGTCCTTCTTGACCTCTAGACTAAGTGTCTTTGATAATTTTACCATCTTAGAATTCTCCTCAGTCCCGATGTTATAGTCTTCCACATCTTCTTCGCTTGCAATGATCTTGGGGTTCTTAGCCACATCGTTTTCGTCAAATATCTTTTTGAGCAGCACTAATCCATTTGGAATAACATTGTTTTTCAGTTGTATTATGTCCCTTCCCACAATCTGGTTTTGGAAAGGATCGTCATTATTGCGCGCATACACGCTCTCATCTTCATCGCCGCAACATTCCTCATCAATGTTTGTATTGGCAAAATCGTCGCTCATAAGGAGGAACCTTTCCACCTCTTTGTCATCATCAAACACTTGCCATTGTTTGATATTATCAGGCACCTCCGACCTATGCTTGAACTCGATTTCATATCTTTTGTTTGGAAATATGGGGATCTTAAAAACCGAAGCCGAGGTGGCCAATGCATCAGCGATCTGATTTTTCTCTCTGGGGATAGAAACTGGGTCACACTCTAAAAAACCTTCGAGGAGGTCTGAAGCCATATTTTTGTACACTCTTAGTCGAGGGTGTTTTGTCTGATACACACCCTTTACTTGATTTATGATCAGCTCAGAATCTCTGCACACTGTTATCTTTTGTGCGCCCAATTCTTTCAAAACTTTCAATACCAAGATTAGTGCTTCATACTTGGCCATGTTGTTAGTGCATTCAAACACGAGCTTGTCTGAGCACAACTTTGTGTTTGCTTCAGGGGGGCTTACCCATACACTGACCCCAGCTCCATCTTTGCTGACGACACCGTCAAAATTCATGTTCCACACCCCATTTACAGGGTGGTCTTTTGGGTCGACGCACTCTATTGTTTCTAGCGCAGTTTTCTCATTAGTTGTTATGATGGTTGTCGGCTCTTCCTCTTTGAAACTCATGTCATTGTAGAATATAGAATAACCCACCTCGGTGTCGATGGCATATATAGGATGATTGTTTGGCTACGTCATGTTTCTTACCATGTATTTCAACAACACTTCTCTGTACAACCTTTTGTCATGGCCAAAAGCAGGGATGGTGGTGTATGACATATCCATCTACAAAGTTCCCTTCAACTTCGTAGCCCACGACCTTGATAGTGACATGCCAAACTTTGGGGGTATATCTGTGATGACTACGTCCATGACCATGTTCTTAGCAGGGATTTGAGCCAATGACATAACTAAGTCTTTTATAAGGCCCAAACACTTGAATTTCCTCGAATCAAAGGAGAAAATGTCTTTATATGGCTTGGTGACATCCAAACCTAGTTCAACCATGATCACCTTTGGCATGAGGTTGTGCGATGCACCGGAATCCAACATGGTGTTATGCAGGGTCATGTCATGGACTTTCAGACTGACATAGAATGAAGGGACGTCTTTAGTATCACTTGTCTCTTCAACGCGCAAACCAAAAAGGATAGCGGGGTGATCATATTGAATATTCAAAGNCCCCCCCCCCCCCCCCTCCCCATTTTAATCATTTTAATGATTTGTTCCCGATACTCGCCCTTTCTAATAAGTTCATTGAATGGGACAAAGATTTTTATTTTGGCCATCTCATGCTAAAAATTGAAAGGGGGAGAGGTTTTCTCTACCTCCTTTTCACTCGCCTCCCTACCTGTCTCAGGAGCTTTCTTGGGGACCTCCTCCTTTGACTTAGTTTTATCTATCACGTTCTTGGTCGCATTGTCTGACATTGGTCAGCTTGTGGAAGGGGTGTCCACCGTAGGCTCCCTTATGGGGTTCATTTTTTGCGACTCAGTAGGCATGTCTTTGCTCCAGAGGTTTTACTTCTTATGGAACTACATGATGGTGTTTTGATAGCCTTTCCTGAACTCTTATGTCTCCCAAGATGGCTCATAATCTGTTTCAAGTATCATATAATCATTGGTCTCTGGCATGAAGTCTTCATTTCTTCTCATATACCGATCATGCTCGCTCTTTTTCAAGAACATGCGCGAGTTTTGGTCAATGCAACAATGCATCTGGTCGTCGAATGTCTGGTTGAAATACTCATCCATGTAGTTGTTCTGGAAAGGAGGTCTCACTTGCTAGTCACCTTGATCCCTTTTCTCTTTATGTTCCCTATATCTGATCTGAGGGTTTTGACCCCTTCTAAGGTTTTGATTTATGGGTTGTGGGTCGTTTTGTTCTCGAAAAACAGGTCTATTTCCCATGGACATTCTCTCCATCAACTTCTCCATGCTCTTCATCATCATGTCAAATTTGTCATATGGGGAACATGACGTCAATGGTTGTGCATCTCCCTGGGGTATTTTTTCACCTTGGTTGAACCTCGATTTTATTTTTCCCAATGCCATCATGTTTACTTTGACTTCGACAATGTTACTCATTATAGCATCTAGACTCGTTGATCTTCTTTCCCTCAACAATAAGGTGAAATCATTGTCGAAGGAATCAACATACCGCAACTATGCAGCACTGGGGGGTGGCTTGAATTTTGCAGAGATGGAGTTGTACACCTTTAGGAAATGGGCTGAGAATTCCTGCATTGTCTCTTTTGGTGATTTATTCATATTATTGTATTGTGTTAGCAGCTGCAACAAGTTTTTATTTCCCCCTTATTTATTTAGGAACAATGTCTCGAATGTGACAAATTCCTGAATTCTCGTGGGCGGGAGGGATTTGAACCATTTTATTACATCTCCTGAAAGGCTTTGCACAAACAACCTCTTTTTTGCATCTACGTAGTCCACCTCTTCTAGGTCGACGAAATCGTTAAACCAGTCCAGGTGCCTCTGAGCAGAAACATTTCCCTCAACATCATAGAGACTGATTCTCTGGCTATAATTCTAAGGCAAGTCATGCAATTGGGATGGAAGGATGAGGGGAGAAAATTTGGCATCCATACACCTAGTAGGATTTAGATTCTAAGGGATATTATTTGATACTATGGCTTGGAATTTCTTTGGGTCAAAAACAGTCTCATCCAAACTGGTTTCTGACTTAGACATGAAGAGAGTTTGCTCGAAGAATGCATCAAACTCAAGGTCATTAATGCTCTGCGTTCCATCTTTGGGCAAGGACAGGCTTCTATCTAGGTAGTAGAACGGGTCTAGTGCTTTCTCTCTAGTCTTGCGCATAATCATCTTGGGGTCGTACATAGTCTCTATGGGGTTTGGGTCAGGATTTGCTCCAGCATAAATCATCTTTGGAGCCAGGGTTCCTGAAATGAGCTACTTTGAGCTAATGGTGTTTTTGGACTGGAGTCTCTAGGGTAAGAGCTTCAGATGATATAGATTTGTTTCCCTTTGTTACCCTCAAGGGTCAAACTGCAACGTTAGTCATTCTCCCAGGGAAAATCTATTCAATTTCATCTCCGACAGCGGCGCTAGAATGTTAGAACTTCATAAATATGTTTGGCTCATAAAAAAATGACGAAGGTAACTTTTTCAACCAAATTTGAGACCCAAAACTAGCCTTTCAGATCTGGAGAGGGATCTCTCAGAATGCACGATATCCACACAGGATATGGATTTGAAATCAGTGGCTAGATTTAACACCTTTGATAAAACATGCTCTAGTTATATTGGCGCAAGAAAGTAAGACTTGCGATATGGATTTGATTTGAGGGAATGACAGAGACAAATGACTCAGTGACTGAACTTGAGAGGATAAGTCAAGGAGAGCAACAATCTTCAGTGTAAAATCATAATGTGTGTGTGGCAAGAGAAAAAAACAAGAAGTAACTCAAAGCACCACTATGGGCGAATTCAGAGTTAGCTTTAGAAGAAAATGTTTTGTCTAAGTGGTGCAAACAAGGGGCATTGCATAGTGAATCCATAGGTTCAAAAATTCATTCCAAAATAGACAGAAAAAGATATGAATAAAGATGACAGAAAGAACATACGCAAAGAAAGAGGCACAATACATCCGACTGCTACAACTAGAATCTTTTCATCAAGTTACGAGACCTTTACATTAAACTTCGGTCAAAAACTCAAATTACTTACAATAGTTGTCGTCTATCAAATTTGCCAACCAACCTGGCTTACATCGAAAACTTGAAATATATAAATGAAGGTGTCGCTTGGGCTACCCTAATTCCTAACTGCTAACCCTAAGACTAGGAAAACTTAGTAGCATGTGTTGGAGACTCTTCACATGGCGCTTCCCAAAAATAGACAATAATCATGTCTGTTTACTCATGACCATCCACAAATATTCCATGAGGATATGATCATCGGTCAGGTCTCGATATGAAAAAAAGATGTGTCAGTGTATCCCTTTGATTAGGTGTCCAAGTGAACAGGTGTCTATGAGGAACTTGCTATCTGCTATAACAGCTTTGATTTCTGTTGTGCGTTCATTTGCTGGAAAATGTGCACGGCGAGTCGTCATTATAAAAAAAGGTAGAGTGCTTTGGGGAAATTTGTTCTTCAAGATTTCCAAGATTTGTCTTGTGTTTGCAGATGCAGAGACAATCATCAGCTAGGCTCATTTTTCTGCGCACTAGCGAGAGCTACACGAGCCTCCTTCTCGGTCACTTCCCATTCTCTAGAATACTCTGTATGCATTTCATCCATTAGTATTTGTGCTTCTCGCAGTTGTACAATGGTGTCTTGTTCCTCTCCGAGTTGTCTTATTAGCCATGCCATGTTTCCCTCATGACCCTGCACTGCTAACGCTTCCATGGTATTTGTCACTAGTTGTCGCCTTAAGTCCATGTTTTACTGATAGAGTTGAGCGATGGCTAGATTTTCCTGCTTCAATTACTGACATGGATCTTGATCATTCACTCCTATGATATCCACTTTCCTTTTTATTCTCCTGTCTTTGCAGCTTGATCCTCTAGGAGGCTCTAGCCGGATGGCGCGCACGAGTAGTTCTTTAGCCTTCAATCTGGTAAGCGGATTTTCTGGAAATCGATCTCCCACATCTTCTTTGTTCTTCCTCATCCTACCCCTCTTCTGAGGCATTTTCTGTTGAGGAGATGAGGCTTCTATCATCTTCCCTTCCTATGAAAAACCCTTTGCTTTAGGTTTTGCATGGTTTGATATGGTCTTCTCTGCCGGTAAAGGAATAACTCCTTTCACATCCTTGAGAATGATCGCTATGGGTGAGAACGACTCCCAGTCATTTTGGGGCTTGGATCTTGCAATTTTTTTTCTTTGCTTTCCTTTCCTTACGTTCCGAGAGCTCACCATGGAGTGACTAGTGTATATTCCATGCATAGTATATCCAACAGGTGCACAAAGGGGGGGGGAATCTGAAACAACTGGACTGGAAAGTAAAATTGCAAATAGAGTGTGGGCCTGGTTCTACGGCTGAAATGAGTGTCGAGAATCTGATATTTATAAAAATTTGAGAAGAAGAAATAATCATGTTGGAGGATAGTGAATTCATGGTGACAAGATGTTTCGAGTCGAGTTGCAGGTTTTCCATGGCAAATCCCCACGTGTAGGATACATGCGATAAAATTTTCTGGGCATGCATGATACGAACGCTGTGATTTTTCATTCCTTAGGCCTTCATGTTGAACTGATAATAACATGTTGTACTTGCCAATGCAACTTCCAGTAACTACTTGACTCAACCTAGGCACGTAGAGACTAGTTTCTCAACAAGATTCGACTCTTTGGAAAACACATACCCATACCACTTATACAAGTTTGGACTCTGACATCCCTTCCTGTTTCCAAGGTCCAACCATCCACTTGCTGACCACGACCTCACGGTGGTACGTGCCCGACTTCACATGTTTGCACGCATGGGTCACAACGTGACTTAGAACTGACTCTAACTGGAAAGAAAAATGGCGACGCTAACACAACGGAAAATACATTGTACAAAAAACACATAGAGCACTTATATTTGCAAGTAAACATTCACCAACTAGCTGTAGACCAAGGACATTCCTCCCAACCATAGAAATTGTTGGTCATTTACTCTCAACAACAGGTCACCCCCGATCCAGCACTATGAATCCACAAGGTCATGTCCTATGCTAAATCTAAAACACACAATAGTTGGCTAACTATCTCTCAGGTTTCACAATCACACAACAAATCCTAATTTTCATCTCTCTTTCCCCTTCATCCTACACAACCCAAATAAATGAACACCTTTCTCTTCCATGCAGTCCCTCAGGCTATCCCATTTCTCTCCAGAGCTCCAGTGCTACTGGTTAGGAAATCTCCCTACTAGAAACTCTAAGGATTCTCAGTTGTGGATAGTTCTTTCTGAACTTCCATTAATATCAAGAATCTATTCCCTCCTAGAATGACCACTAATTTATTACAGCCATGTAGCAATGGCTCTCATCTTCCAACCATTCATTTTCATGCTCAGAACAAGAGCACACGAATTAGCAAGAATGAGACACCAAAAAATGAAAGATTGAGAAGGGTGTAATAGTGAATGAATAAGAACAAGTGAACCCCCAAAATATCCCACAAGGTATGTTTATAAAATTACATGAAAACAAAAACCACATGGCCTTCCTCCCAACAATCTCATGTAACCACTTTTCTCCATAAAATCAATTATGGGTAAATAAAATATAATAAAAAGACTTATCCCATTAAGCCCCCTATCTCTTTTTTCCTTGTCCGTCTGGAATTCAATGATGTATTATATATATATATATATATATATATAGAGAGAGAGAGAGAGAGAGAGAGAGAGAGAGAGAGAGAGAGATAGAGATGTATGTGTTATATTTCTAGGCACTCTATCCCCTTTCCAACTTTACCAGCTCACCATCCTAAGTTATAATTACATAGTACATTCTAGTTCATAAGGGTTAAAACCGGGGTGTTATAGTTCAGTAGTAAGCCTTGCTCCCATAGGAATTGGCACCTTCATTGGTTTTCAATCTTTCATGTTGAACCATTTCAGAACTATTTCAATGTACTTTGTCTGATTCAACTGGAGTTTTCTAGTGTCCCGATCTCTCTTAATCTCCATTCCTAGAATGAAGTTAACTGCACAAAGATCCTTCATGTCGAACTTGGAGGATATATTCTTCTTCACCTCCTTTATTGCAATCATGTTGTTTCCAATCAACAACATGTCATCGACATACAAAGCTACATATATTAAAATCCCACCTTCTTCCTTGGAATATATGC
>SNQJ01S0021916.1:130649-176322 GCA_010110895.2 Picea sitchensis
CAAGGTATGTTTATAAAATTACATGAAAACAAAAACCACATGGCCTTCCTCCCAACAATCTCATGTAACCACTTTTCTCCATAAAATCAATTATGGGTAAATAAAATATAATAAAAAGACTTATCCCATTAAGCCCCCTATCTCTTTTTTCCTTGTCCGTCTGGAATTCAATGATGTATTATATATATATATATATATATATATAGAGAGAGAGAGAGAGAGAGAGAGAGAGAGAGAGAGAGAGAGATAGAGATGTATGTGTTATATTTCTAGGCACTCTATCCCCTTTCCAACTTTACCAGCTCACCATCCTAAGTTATAATTACATAGTACATTCTAGTTCATAAGGGTTAAAACCGGGGTGTTATAGTTCAGTAGTAAGCCTTGCTCCCATAGGAATTGGCACCTTCATTGGTTTTCAATCTTTCATGTTGAACCATTTCAGAACTATTTCAATGTACTTTGTCTGATTCAACTGGAGTTTTCTAGTGTCCCGATCTCTCTTAATCTCCATTCCTAGAATGAAGTTAACTGCACAAAGATCCTTCATGTCGAACTTGGAGGATATATTCTTCTTCACCTCCTTTATTGCAATCATGTTGTTTCCAATCAACAACATGTCATCGACATACAAAGCTACATATATTAAAATCCCACCTTCTTCCTTGGAATATATGCAGTGATCATCTTTGCTTCTCACAAATCCCAAACTAAGGATGTATGTGTCGAACTTTTGGTACCACATCCTTGGTGATTTATTTAGGTCGTAGAGGGATCTTTTCAGTTTTCACACCAACTATTTCTTTCCCTTTATGACAACTTCTTCATGTTGTTTCATGTATATTTCTTCTTCCAGCTCCCCATGTAGGAGCGTTGTCTTCACATCCATTTGTTTTATTTTCAGATTGAATTCTGCAACTAGAGACATTAGTACTCTAATGGAATTTAGTTTTGCAACAAGGAAAAAAATCTCACTGAATTCAACTCCCTCGACTTGGGAATACCTTTCGCTACCAGTCAAGATTTGAAATTCTCGACTTGTCCTACAACATTCATCTTCTTCTTGAATACCCACTTTCTACTGACGAGATTTCTTCCACTAGGTAAATTGACTAAATCGCATGTCTCATTATTGTGCAAGGATTCCATCTCTTTGACCATGGCGTCCTTCCATATTTTACCCTCTTCTAAGTGGAGTACCTCACTGACAGACTTGGGATCATCGTCAATGGTAGTTAGCATGAATGCAGAACAAAAGTCAGGAATACTATACCTTTTGATTGGTTTTCTTTTTCTTTCTGACCTCCTTACCACCGTATTTTTTTGTTCCACCTCTTCCTCAGATTCAATTGACTCGTCTGAATCATCTTCTGTATTCCTCAGTTCAAACTGCACCGTCTCATGATTATTCTCGTTCTGAACAACTTCCTCAGGATCAAACTTACCTCTATCTTGTCCGAAGACCACATCTCGACTATACATTGTTCTCCTTTATGTAGGATCCCATAGCTTATACCCTTTCATTCCTTCTTTGTACCCAATGAAAATACATTTGACTACCTTCTTTTCCATCTTTCTCCCCTTTTCCTTGGGGACATGTACAAATGCATCACAACCAAATACTTTGAGATGTGAAACCGAAGTTTTATTACCTAACCATACCTCATGTGGAGTCGTATCGACTAGCGCTAATGAAGGAGACATATTCACCAAATATCTTGCAGTGTCGAGTGCCTCCACCCAGAATTCTTATGCAATCCCAACACCACTAAGCATGCTCCTTGACTTATCCATCAACGTTTTGTTCATACTCTCGGAAAATCCATTTTCTGTGAGGTATATGGTGAGGTATTTTGGCATGCTATGCCACACTGCTTACATAATTGATCAAATTATTTTCCATAGAATTCACCACCATTGTCAGTTCTCAGCACCTTAATCCTTTTCTCTTTTTGGTTTTCCGCAAGAAATTTAAACTCCTTAAATATTTAGAAAACATTTGATTTCTTCATCGGGAAATATATCCATGTCTTCTTGGAAAAATCATCTATGAAGGAGACATAATACAGGGATCCACCAAGTGAAGTAACTGTAACCTGGCCAAACACATCATTATGCACCAATTCTAGAATCCCATTTTCCCTTGTCACTCCAGATGGGAACCTCACCCGACTTTGTTTTCCATATATGCAATGTTCAAAAAAGTTGACCTCTAAACCACATTCAAGAAGCCCTTCGACCATACATTTTCTTTGCATAACTTGAAGTATTTTTTCTCCAATGTGTCTAATCCTCTCGTGCCATATCATGGTTGGGTTGATTTTTTCATGTCTTGTTGAGTCAGTTTGAACCAACTTAGCTTGAGTCGATTCGAAGTCAAGTCGAGTCGAGTCAAGTTACAGTTGAGTCAATTTCAGGAGTAACGATGTTGTTAAATCCAGTTGAGTCGACATTCCCTAACAACTTGTATAGGGTTCCAATATGAACTCGTTTCATTAATACCATCGCAGCTCTGACCACCTTGCATGAATCCTTCTGAAATAGAGTATGCACACTTGCATCACTCATGTTGCTGACATATATCAGGTTTCTTTCCAAACCCAGAATGTGTAGCACACTTGAAAGGGTTCTTTTCCTCCCACCTGTAGTATAAGTTGGACTTTGCCTTGTCCGACAATTTTGGTTGTGGAGTCATCCCCCAAGAACACATCACCCCCATCATATCATTCATATTCATAGAACCATTCTTTATGTGGTGTCATATGATAGGATTATCTAGAGTGAAACAACCAAACATATTGATCTGACTGTGTAGTGGTCGATGCTACGTACACATCACCTCCCTTATCTAGGGTCATCTTTCTCTTAGTTGGCTTCTTCTCGTCGGATCTAGCACCAGATTTTGTTTCCTTAGACTTATAGTCCTTTTTATAATTCCCATCTTTACCACATTTCCAACATCTTCACGTCGACTGAACTGGGGATTTATATCTACCCTTCGACTTGAAATTTATACTAGATAATGTTCCTTTATCTCTATGTATCGGTCAACCTCTCAATAATAGAGCATCTTTGGTTGATCCTTCCATGTTCTTCCTTCTCATTTCTTTCGATAGTAGAGAAGAAACCACATCCTCTAGCACAAGTGTGGTTGTATTACTCCCAATAGCCATGACTAAGCTATCCTATGAGTCTGGAAAAGAACATAATAGGCTTATACACTTCTCCTCCTCAGTGAGCTTAATATCCATACATGATAACTGGCTTAACACGGTGTTAAAAACATTTAAATTTTTAGTCACCAAACTAGCATCACAGATTCTCAAAAGATACAGTTTATTTCTAAGAAACAACCTATTTACCAGATATTTTGACTGGTATAAGATTCCCATCTTGTCCCACAGTTTCTTCGCTGAATATTCACGGGATACATTCAACAGTACTGAATCTGTAAGACCAAGTCAAATCATACTTCTTTCTCTTCTTTTGAGTTTCTCCCACTCTTCTGTTGACATGCCTATTAGCTGGGTACCTAGACAGACCAATGTCCATTGTTCTCGATCTATAAGAAGATCTTCCATTTTAAGCTTCCAAAGCTCAAAATTCTAGCCATTGAATTTTTCTATCTCTATCCTAGAACTTCTCGCCATTCTTTACTAGGATCTTTAACACAATTTATGAATTACAACTCTTTTTGTACCTAGGTTTTAGTTCTTAGATTCAATATGGGTAAATCAAGATTTGATACAATCATCAAAGCATAACACGACTCTGATAACACACTTGTCAGGGTAGAACTAAGCTTTGATACCAGTTGTTAGGAAATGAGAGACACTTCCACACTAAACCTAGCAAAAGAGAAGAATACTTTAATCAAGAACATAAATGACAAAGCAATCACACAGTACACAGAGATTTTACCTTGAAAACCCAAACCAAGAAAACCATCATTCCTTGAGCATTATTCTCTCTTGTTGTCTTATTAAATCTTAATAAAAGATTACATGTCTAACCTTGGTCCACACCTAAGACAAAATCAACATCATACCCTCTTTCCTACACAAGAACAACCCTGTAGCCAATCCAGCTTACATCTACATGACCAACAACCTATGATTTACACATACATTAGCATATTTTTCATTAGCCTTTATGACCTTACAAAACACCTCTTTATAGGATTTACAACAGGAAAAAACCTAAATAATTGGCACCCAAAAATGATTATAAATCCATGCAGATCATTGGCTACAAATCCTTAGATTTTGTTATAGTCGACTCCAATTTAGATTACCAGTCAGCCTTCATTCGGTCTCTAGTCAGTCGTCTCATGCACGTACTTTGACCTCTTGTTGGTTTAACTGTTGTCGATATCTTCGAATTTGACTTTACTCGGTCAACGACCTTGACCTTCAACTTGTTGTCGATCCACCTCGACCTTTGATCATTAGTCAATTCACCTCGACTAGAATTTGACTGCAAAGAATATAACAACCCAACACCTGCGGCCATCGAATTCCTCATCCCCGAAATGTGATGCCTCTTCCATGTTGCACTGCACCATTCACTTCCACTATCCTACATGCTGAAATAGAAAAACATTGTTAGCCATTACATACATAAACATTATAGTATGCATTTATTAGCATAATAAAATATTTCTTAAATAATTTTAAGCGGTCTTGGAAACCCATTCAAGCGTAGAGTATGAACTCTGATCTAATACCACTCTTTAACGCACCTGACCCCTAACTCTTATTTAAACTAGTGGGGCATCAGATTTTCCTCTTCTTCAATTCAGTTCTTTTCCACCATATGAATCCCATAGATGGATTGTGTTCACCAAGAACTATCCAACGATTGGAATTATGCTCAAAAATAAGTTCTATATAAAAAGTTATATCCTCTTGAAGTCTTTGGGATTTCAATGGACAATTCCACCTCATTTCCATGTGGAATACACTTGGCTCCCAATCAATCATGCTCTCCTACATGGTACTAACGGGATACCTGGCCTGGCACCATCCACCTATTCCATCAAGCTCTCTAGATCAATGGATCTGATCACTTGGGCCTTTTCTCATCATCTTCAGGGTTCTCCTTCCACAAGGTTATAGATCACCCCAATTACCAAGCTCTAACGGAATCTTCTCCAGATCCAATGACTATCGAACCCTGAATTCCAATGGATATCATCATGTCTGTGTCTCTAATATGTATGACTATTAATGCTCATTCCTTAAACCTATTTTAGGGTGAACATGTGGGACCTACAACTATTGTTTCTCCCTACATTCTCTTTGATATACGACTAGGGTTCCAAGAAATATCTTCAGATAGATCAACTATTCAAAAACATTTTCATCGTCGACATCTCTCTTGAGCCTATCACTCAAATCGTCAACCATCTATGTTGCAATGACGAAATGGATAATATCAATTGTCTAAACCCCACCGAGGTCACTTCCGACAGATCTACAATATTTACTTTTCTCAAGGTCTTCTACATCATCAAGCCTTCATTCAAACCTCACCATTCGAACATCTTGTCAGCTCCATCCTTCAACAAATGGTTGAGATATGTCATTGCGCCAAATCAACGACTAAGGTTTCTAATGCAATAACATAAGGGCCCTCTCACTCAACTGGATCTAATCTCATCCTGAGTGATCATATCTAACACATGTCATCCCAAGGACACGCTAACTTCCATGTTGACACACGACATCATCATGATGTCATCCCTCCCTTTTTTTCACTCACCAAGTGAACTAGAGGGACTCCCAATGAACCGCTAGCTACTGACGAATATGGGTTTTCGTAGTTGTCTCACTCCACACAAGTCCCGACACTCGACCATTCCCAACAATTATTCCTTCCCCAAAAAAGGTTCAGGATCTACTTGTCATACCAAATCAACGACCATGAGTTATTCCAACTCAAACCTAGGTAGTTCTTAGGATGACAATCCAATTTGGGACTTAGTTGATTTGGAGACTCCAACAAACTGATGTTATAAGGTTTACCGGGTCTTTGAGGACTTGAAAACCACTCTGAGCCCAACTAAGGATTTCTTGTTTCCTTGAGAAAAAAGTTCGCATATCTTACAAGCCTTCCATATAAGACAGGTGATAATTTTAACAAGACTGAGGCTCTTTGAATGGCACAAAGACCTCCCCCATGCACAAGAGTATTTCCTCTACTAACCTTGGGTGAATATTTTTTCCATGTCTTGCAATATTTCCTCCACAATTGCAAGATCCTCGGGGATATAAACTACCCATACTTTGCTTGTTTTCATGAGTTAACAGGTTAAGCAATGAAAACAAACAAACATATTCCATTTTACTTGGGAGTTCAATTCATTTTTACATAATTCCAATGTAAATTATAAAATCACATGTTTACATCATTAACATGCATCAAACAAGTCAAGTTATACACTTATCTATTTAGGGAAATTATCAGTAGCCAACTGACTCAGTGAGGACACCTTTCCTCCCAACCTTAGGAATCTCATGGATGATTTTAGGTGCTAAATTTTGCTCATGGGCTAATTTCCATGGTTTTTCTAAAAATGAGATTCGTTATTTTAAAAATGATTCACCCAAATTTTATAGGATAAAAATATTTTACCTTAAAAATTGCCAAAAATTTATAAAAACTATATAAAATCCTCAGAAATTTGAATATTTTTACAAAAATATTGTGAAACATTTATAGTTGGCATATGAAGGATTAGTAAAATTCGTTGGGGTTTTTACATTTTAAAATAAATTTCCATCCTTAAAATCATCCCTGCTTAGGATATGCTGCAGAGTGCCTTCCTACAACATGCCACACCCGTGCCAAGCCATGATATCACAAGGGGAATGATTCAATTGGTTCTCAAAATTATAATGATCCAGGAAGGTTAATATCCTTCCTCCACTGGAAACAATAGGAGTTTCCCCCTTCCCACTGAGCTCAGAACTTGCATAGGTTTATAAAGTACCCTCCCAATTGGATTTCCTCTACACAAGGAGTCTCTTCTTTGCTATACAGTCCCTCGACGACCTCCCTTACCAGTGTCAGTTTCCCTCCAATGAGTATCAAGTTGCAATACTCTACAGCTCCAGTCTGGATTCAAGTCTTCTTTGTTCCATGGTGATCATTAATCCTTTGGAAAATATTCCTATTTTCATCAAGAAAATCTTTCCAATTTCTATTATATTTCATATCTATGTAGGTGAACACCTATGTTCATCGCACCATTTGTTCATGACTCTGCTACTCACTTTCTCCCTCTATCTGCTTCTGTGAGCCAATCCTCCTCGCATTCTCTTATACTCTTGTATGTATCTCCCTCTTCTTCTATGCCTCTACCTATTATGTGCCTTCTTATGCATCTAGTGGTGATTTTCCACCTTTGGCCTCTTCTTCCACCAATCCCCTTGAGGTTCCTGTGACTTCTTCCAGATGTGACCTACTGTCAGGGGTCCAAATTATTGAAGGGGAAAATGCATGGGTGTCTTGTCTTGTTTGTCAAGTTATTTAGTTCACCTTTTGTATTCATCAAGAGATCAAGATTATCATCAATTATTAATTGATCCAACCACCAATACTGACTTCCTTAATTGGTCATGTGGCTCCACGCAACCTGGGTACGCTAGTAGGTGTGTATTTATGCCTTGTAGGCATATGTTGGCTTTCTAATAAAGCTTCCTATTTTATTCACTGAAAACATCTCAGCTCCACCTGACCAACCCACTTCATCAATTCTTTCTTGTGCATCATGGCCAATACTTTCAAGGATTTTCCATCTCAGTCAGTTTTCTAGTGTTTCTCATTAATCAAAACATAATTACAAGCTTCATAATCACATTATATGAAGTCTTAGAATAGTTACAATCATGGGGGAAAACAGGGTGTTACAAATTCACCCCCCTCTCAGTATAAGTGTGTTAACATGAACATCATCCTCATTCCTTTTTCCATAATTTCATACTAATTCTATCTTTTCATCTACAAGAAAATGCCATTTTACTGACCCCTACTTATGAAACAAACCCCACATAGGTATGTGCTCCAATTTTTACATGCCTATAATTAAAGCAATGATAGGACATGGATAAATTGACATTTATATGTGGAGAAAATGACATTTAAACATGGATAAATAAATGTAATCTTAAACCATTTTTAGAATGACGATTGCGATGATAATGTGAAATCACCAAGTCCATCATGATTATCCATTCCAATCTACTAAATCCTAATTCACTTCAACGTTAAATAAAGAAATGTTCTAAAACATGGTGAATTTAGAACTTGTTCTCTAAAATGAATTCCTTAAGGACTAAAATGTCATTTTCTATTAGTTGTTGATTATATTTAACTAATACAACATATAAAAGCATGGATGTATCGATGCTAGCTCTTTTTTTGCGGTTACACCAAATTTTGAGGCCAAAAATGACACAAAGTATTTTGTTGAAATTAAAGTTGTAATGAATTAATTTTTTGACCCTAAATGTAGTAGTGTAGTTTCATACCTTTTATAATCCCTTAAGTTCAAATTGCCTTATTGACATGGAATTTTCGTAATGCATGTTTTCCTACTTGTGAGCTTAGGCATCCAATTCTATTAGTTGTGTTGAGTTTGTAGACTCCAAAAACATATAGGAAACCTCTTTTGGAGATCCAAAAATTAATTCAGCTAGACACCTAAAATACATGTCCAAGGGCCTCAGAGGCAAATTTCTAGGTTTCATTTAGAGTGGTGCTTCACTAAAATTAAAATAAAAAATTATGCATGTCCTTCATCCTTGCTATATAATGTTTTATGTGGGTTGTTGATGTTACTAAGACCCTCACGTGTGACACTGAATTTAATCGGTGAATGTGGACCCCAAGTGCCAAACACATTAATGAGGAAAACTTTGCTAGGGCCACCATTTCACTCTGAAACTCACAAGAATGCCTTTAAATGATTAGGTATTACTATAATAATTAAACAAGGTAAGAGGACATGATTAAGCATTGCAACCATCACTTTTCCCCTCACATTATGTCTAAATTTCCATGCTTGGCCACTTGCGGTTCAAGTGCCAATTCACTCTCATTAGACATAATCTTGTGTGAAGTCTTAGAATGATATTATAATTTTAGAAAGAGTTAGACATTAATATTATGGGCTTCAAAACTCATTGGAATTACCTATTTCCACCCATCATGCTGCCTTGTGTCACATGCACATAAAACCCCCTTATGCACCCTCATTGGGACTTGGCATCCATCAATATAGGTTTGCATCCATGTGGATCATTAGAATGCCTTACAACATTGTGAAAATGCAAATTGATGTCATTAAGATTCTTCTTTCTTATACATGTCTTCTTCACAAATCATTTCACATACACACACTTGCTGGTGTTCACACATTAATGCACTTGTTTTTATACATGTCACCATTGCATGCTTGTGTTCTCATGGGATTTTCAATGACGTGGTTACTTTGTGTCACTAATATCATGACAATGTTACGTAAGCACCAAATTAAAGCTATTCAATCAAATCAATCAATAGGATAAAACCATAAGCACATGGTGCATTTAATATGAGGAACATGAAAAAGAAAAGCCTTGAAAAGTAAATCAGATTCATGATGGAACTTGATGCAAACTAACATGGCCACATTCGAAAGCATGAAAGTTATGCACATCTCTATTCAAGCATTTAAACCAACAACACACACTCATCAATCAAGCACAAGATAACATAGTTAAGGGAGAGTAGAGTCTATTTGACAAGGTTCATGAAATTTTTTAGGGGGGTTCCCAAGTCTAAATACTTGGGGTTGAATCAATATAATTAATCACCACGTCTAACAAACCCCATGCAACAAAGAAACATGCATACTAGGATTTGAACTTAGGTCATTCTCATAACAAATACTCCAATTTATCGCTAAAACATAACATAATGAACCAAATACACCTTATTTTTATTAATAAAATCATATTCACACAAACAACATAGTCAACTAAAAAAATAAAACTAAAAAAAATCATTATTCATCCCAAAACACAAAATCCAAACAATAATCACACTACTCACATTATTACATATCTTAACTACTCACACTAATACATATCTTACATATATTTAGTACAAAATTATAACTATAATTTTTTCAAATTAAAAATATATCTAATTCATTATTTCATTATAAATATACCTAATTCATTATTTCATTCTAACTTTTTCTTAAAAGAACCACACACATTTGAGTCATAAATTGTCTTATACTACTTTTGAGGTCTCATTGCTTTTTCATTACACATATACCTAATTCATTATTTCATTCTAACTTTTTCTTAAAAGAACCACACACATTTGAATCATGTATTGTTTTATGCTACTTTTGAAGTCATGATAGCTCATTGCTTTGTATTGAATAGAAACAATAGCTTGAGATCCAATATACATCATTATTCTTTTTAATATACATCTATTCTATGTTGTATTCTATGTTGTGAATATTTAATATATTTATTATTTGTAAATCATGCATTATTTTTGTGAAAGATTCAAGTTACCATACTTTACATATGGATACTTAAATATCAATGTACAATACAAAGTTATAACTAACATTGTCACATGAGCCATGCTTAATTAATTATTTCATTCTAACTTTTCGTTAGAAGAACAACACACATTTGAGTCATGTATTGTCTTATGCTACTTTTGAGGTATATTTGTGTCATGTATTGTCTTATGTTGCTTTTGAGGTACATTTGAGTCATTTATTGTCTTATGCTGGTTTTGAGGTCATGATAACTAAGCAATGAATAAAAACAATAGCTTGAGTTTTAATATATATCATTCTTCTATATAGCTTGAGTTTTAATATACATCATCATTCTTTACTGTGATATTTTATAGATTTATTATTTGTTTATATATTATAAAATAAAATTCATTGTCACCGTATTATTACAACGTGAATCATGCACCATTTTTTTTTAAAGGTCCAAATGACTATACTTTGTATATTTATCATTATCATTGTAACTTTGTAACTTTGATTATAGTGTAATATTTTATGAAAAATGATTTTTAAAATAAACTCGATATTTATCATTATCTTTGTAACTTTGATTATAGTGCAATATTTTATGAAAAAAGATTTTTAAAATAAACGAGATGAGTAAAAAAGTTTTTTTTATTATGAGTCTAATTGAAAATATAAAATAAAAATATATTTGTTATTTTCCAACAAAATAAATCACCATCAATTATATAAAACAATTTTCTTGACAAACAAAAATACAATTAATTCCTCTTTATGATTTGAAATATTTTGTTTACTCACATAAAACCTACTTACTAATGAACTTTGAAACTATAATAAATCCTTAAACTACAAATCCTAAGACTATAAGAAAATAAATGAGAAAGGCTGATTTTGGTTTGCTAAATCTTCCATAATATAAATCCTCATAATATAAGAAAATAAATGTGAGAGGCCGATTTTGGTATGTTGAATCTTCCAGATTATTGTTGAAATATAATTGTGTTCATGATAGAGGTAGTAGGGAACTCAAAAGGCATTGACATATATTTTGGATATCTCGATAATTACAATAATTGGATCATGTCTCTATTAATCTTTCGAAATCCTTACAAGTAAATAGATTGTACAGATTGTTGTCATGTAACAAGAAAATTTAGGAACGTTAAAAATGGTGGTAAATAAAGTGTTAATGTTTGGACAACATTGGGAATACATTCTTCCATATATATATATATATATATATGACATAATATTTATAGCATAAGATATAAATATATATAATAAATAAGTAGTTATTTA
Source organism: Picea sitchensis (assembly GCA_010110895.2). Taxonomy (NCBI): domain Eukaryota; kingdom Viridiplantae; phylum Streptophyta; class Pinopsida; order Pinales; family Pinaceae; genus Picea; species Picea sitchensis. The sequence goes on from SNQJ01S0021916.1 coordinate 142,510, forward strand.
TTATCCAAGGAAGACATCCTTTCATGGATGGTCACCATATGTTTTCTATATATGTCACATATCATATTATCTTATATAAAAAAATCAACATGGTATGAGAGTAGGACTGAGATTGACTCCCTCATAAGAGGGCCAAGGAAAATAAGAGAGATAGATTATGTTTTGTGTGAATATTTTTAACATGATGAAGATCATATATGATTGCTACAATACAGACTAAGTCTTTTCCAAAACTTGTTTTGGGCCTCGACTTCTGGTTGTGGATTAGATTCAATTGTTAAAGGGTATCAAGCAAGACTACCATTGGCTCTCATGTTGAACATCACTACCAAGTTGAGTGTTCTTCCAAGAACATTTTTATTACAAATTTCCATTGGATAATAATGGAAGTTGTTGGTAGAAAGTCTAAATTTGCATGTGTATAATTTATTTGCAGTAGCCCCCAGGGGGATAGCTCAATTCGCAAGTGTCGTGATATGAAGTTTTATGTTCGATGAGGTTTGGAGTTCAAATCCCCCTGACTTACCCGTCACCGAAGAGGTATATGTATGGCACCTGAAGATTATAGTGGTAGCGATCGGAATCGACCCCATATCACGTGAGTACGAGACCGCCCAATTGTCGATTCCGCCAAATACAAAAAAAACAAAAAAAAAATATTGACAGCCAACCCAAATAATAAATAAAATATTTTTATTTGTTGAGTAACCAGAAATCCATCCTAAAACTGTCTCCAAGAGTAAATCGAACATGGGATACCAATTAAGCTCTGAATTGAACCCATTGGGTGTTGCTAGGAATGCCCTCGTTGACAACAAACATCATGTACTATCCAGGCGATGCAACCACTCCGCTCGGAGGAGCCATTACCGACAATGAGTAAACATTCATGGAATTGGGGAGGAGGGCTGGCATGGAAGCTGGGAGGGTGACCAATCTTTGGTTCATGGAATAACTATCTGTGGTGAATGACAAAGAGTAGATACTCACTTGGACAATGTTGGCAGAGGTCAGATTAGTATGCACAAAGAAAACCACCCTAAAGGAGGCACCATAGTTGATGGAAGTGGAGGAAACAAAGGTTATCTGAGAGCAGAAGATCCATAAAAAGACTCCATATAGTAAGGGTTGTAGATTTCCAGTGGGAGCTCTATTGGGAAAGGTGTTCCAGTGAAAACGTAGCCGAAGTGGGTGTTGGAGCCGCTGAAGAGAAGTCTTCCATCAACGAATAGACTTGCAGTGGAGTGGTACAGTCTGGGGATGGTGGTGTTTGTGAGGTTAAAGAAACGGGCATTGGGTCAGTAGAGTAAAGGGGAGAAAATGAGAGTGTTGACTATGTCCCACCCAACGATGCCTTTCTGGGCATCGTTGATGATGATCACTTCTCCGTTGGGGAGGAGGAGCATGTCGCCCATGGTCCTGGGCCCTGTCATGTTCTCCATGCTCCAGACAAGATTGGGGTCTGTTATCACCATTCTTTAGAAGTTTTTAAGGGTCGTCGTTAGAGTGTGGAACAACGATGATGTATTTAAAATGCAAGTGAAAGGCGTCTTGTCGTTGAAATGTATGTATGCTGCCACCACGCTTGTCTTGGACAAGAGCTTCCCCTGGTTAAAAATACTCTCGATTTTGGACATGTTTCATCTATTTGGATTGGATTTTCTATACGGATTGCACATAGAGGGGAGCGAGGGAACGAAGCTTGGAATGGTTGTGCATGTTTCTTTTGGAAGCGTTGTTGTTCTTTCAAAAGCTCAAACTCATAAGATAGTTCTTGGGTTGAAGGCGAGTGGATATCCCTTCATATGGGTCATTCGTGCATCTAATGCCAATGGGTCATATATTGTAGGATGAGATCATGAGTATAATCCCAAGAATCCTCATTTGTTTAATTGGGATCGGTTTGTGTTGAGCTAAACATGGGTGCATGTGCAAAAATTTCTCTCGCATTTGGTGAGATCAATGCAAGTATTTGGTGTGGACTGATCAAGATGGACATGGGAAGCAATGACAAACCCCCTTAGTTGAGATCACATGAAGCTTGTGTTGATGTTTGAGGCAACATCATGAGACATTCTCACCGGAGGGTCATGTGTGGACTAGTAGGGGGGAATGTAGACTTCATCATGACGTGCCTTAGATGGTCAACTGAAGGAACCAAGACATTGGTTTCACGAGGAAACCTTGATATGTCTTGGGGGACATTGGTTCCATTGGGGAATCTCAATGTTTCCTAGAGGTGTTTGAGGCAACATCACGAGACATTCTCCTCAGAGGTTCCTTTGTGGACTAGTAGAGGGGAATGTAAGCTTCATCCTGACATGCCTCATATGGTCAGATGAAGGAACCAAGACATTGGTTTGATGAGGAAACTTCGATAAGTTTTGAGAGACATTGATTCCATGAGGGAACCTCAATATGTCTTAGACATTCTTTTCATGAGGAAACCTCTATATGACAAATATGGTCCAAGATGACTTAGCTTAATCGACCCCAAGGGACTAGCCACCCCTTGTAGGATGAGCTAGCTCAAGTGTTGTGTATATCAACTACATCCCTAGTTAGAGACAGATTGAGGTGATCAGAGATGTTACCTTTGAGGAGGAGGTAGCCTTCAGAAGATCTAGAGGATCTCACATGGATATTGATAGTAAGAGACATGAAGAGATGGTGCCTTATCCCCCTCACCCTCCAGTAGTTCACAGGGAGACAATAGAGGCTATTGATCCAATTGATTTCGTTGATCATGTGGATCTAGTTGATGTTCCCAGAGATATTCAAGTAGATCAAAATATACCTGCATGGGCTCATCAGACTTTGCAAGAGGCAGAAGGACATGCAACTCCTCGTGGTACCTTCTGAGAGAGAAAGAGACCTTAGAGCTATTCTTTCTATGCTGCAAATATGAGCCACATCATTGATTTTGAGCCTTCATGTTATGAGGAGGCATCTAGTTAGCCAGTATGGAGAGATGTCATGATGGAGGAGTATCAATCCATCATGAAGAATGATGTGTGGGATATTGTTCCAAGACCCGAGGGGAAGTTTGTAGTGACTTCCAAGTGGATCTATAAGATCAAACACACAGCTGATGGGAGCATCGAGAAGAACAAAGGAAGATTTGTTGCTATAGGATTCTCTCATGTGGAGGGAATATATTATGAGGAGACATTTGCTCATGTTGCTCGATACACTTCTATCTAGACAATTATTTCCCTTACAACATCCATGGGTTAGAGACTACATCAGATGGATGTGAAGACAACCTTTCTCAATGGAGATATTGCAGAAGAAGTATACATCGAGCATCCTGATGGTTTCATGATACATGAGAAGGAGTCTCAGGTGTGCAGGTTGAAGAAGGCCATGTATGGATTCAAGCAGACACCTCGAGTTTGGTATGCAAGGATTGATGGACACTTGATGAGTTTGGGCTTTAGAAAAAATGTTGTTGATCTCCTGGAAGATACCTCTGAGTCTCTGACCATTACCATTAACCTATTTTCTTAAACTCTTAACCAATTAAAAAATTAAATAATTACATAATAATTACTTATAATACTCTAAACCACACAAAAAAACATGTATTTCAACATTGTCAAAGTAAGATATGAACTAGGATATAATAACATCAAATACACTTTTAGCAACCAAATTGGCTCTTGAGAAATCCAAGTGCAAATCGACTCAAAGTGCATTGTTTCAAGTTCGACGAAATACAAAAAGAGGAAAGAAAAATGAGCAAATTATTAAGTTTTGTGCATGCATTCATTGATAGTAGTAAATGAGTAGAAAACCGAAACTATTAGTGCACTGATGATTGACTTTGGAAGTGACTAACGATTGAACATAAACCCAACTCACAATTCAAATCACTAAGCACTTTTAAGGCCTGCAAGATTTCATGGCTGAAGTGATAAATTTGTGTTGAAGGTGTAAAATTCGATGGATACATTATGATAGTAGTATTCTAAACGTTCTATCTTTTTGGTTGTTTTCTAGTAACGTTTTTCGTTTGATTTTGTTTGAAATCCAGTGATGAATGGTTGGATCTGCATATTTGAGTGGCTAAGTTTGTATAATTCGAGTGCCCCAAAGGTTTTTCAGCACGTTGAATCCATTTATACATTCAGAAATACAATTTAAACAACGTAAAATATATATATTGTCCAAATTTTCATCGTCGAATTCCGACAAAAAAACCTAAAAGTTAAAATGTTTAGCCAATGCCCATTATGATATTTTTAGAGTTGTGATTTAGAAGATGTGGAAATTTGACTCATCTTAATTTTAAAAGATACATTCACTGTCAACTCTTAGTTTGCATAAGCATGTCATACCACGTGGAGAAGCGGAGTTGGCATCATTAATCTTTCACCAAAGCACTCCCATTTTACACGTTTTATAGCGACGTGACAGTGACAAAAGTTTATGAATAGTTGGAATGTATGCATTTGAGTGGGTATATTATTCACTTGTTTTAGAGCAGGATATGAGATCTATTATAAAATAGAGTATAAAAATTCAGCGTGAGAATAGATTTTCCATGGGCTTAATTGTTGTGTAGGTACCTTCAAATAGTAGCATTATTAATTTGTTGGAGAAGTTACATGTGTTTGTATTTTCTATGGGTAGAGAAGCTTGTGAAATTGCATCAATATTCAATATGTATTTTAATAGAGTTGTAGAATGCCCTCTTTAAGTTTAGCATCACAAAGTTTTGCCTTTGCAATTGTCATTGCAAGCAAACTATCCAAGCTTTAAATCAATTTTGAATACCATCATTGTAGTGTGTTGTTGACTGGCATATTGTACATAAGAACACAAGAATTCTAAATTCAACATTGTTACAGTGCATTTGAATCTCACTGTTGGAATTGGTCCTGGTTTTTTTAGCAAGAAAACCAAGCGTTAAAACCAATCCTAGAGCATAATCATTATTTTTTGCCTATTGATGATTAGAAGAAGAGAAGGTTTGCACTTAGAATTGCATAGAGAACAAAGTTTTTCTTTCATCCTTGTTTGCCAGTGATTCTAGACTATAAACGCATTAAATTATTTTTTTGTTGTTGGCACACTTATTTATATGAGAGCAGGGGTGAATCAATATAAGGTTCCATTTGTTTTCTTACTAAACTGCACTTTATCAATTCATTACTTTACCAACCATAAGAAATCATCAAGAAATGTATATAGATATGCAATGCATAGTACAGAATGATTTAACATGGAAACCCAAATGGGAGAAAACCACAAAAAAAATTGTATTCAACTATATTTATTGGCAACAACCTGTTACAGACACCAATCTGTTTGTTTGAGCACCAACTCAACAACACTTGCAGGCAACAACCTATAGTTACAATATTTACAGGCACAAACTATAACACCTTGTTTTCCCCGAAGACTGTAATTATGCTAAGACTTCATATAAGTATGTTTATAAAGAATGTAATTATGTTTTTATTTAATGAAAATACCAAAAAACCATTGACTAAGAGGGAACGACTTTGCAAGTACTGGCCATGACACACAAGTGGGAATTGATGAAGTAGGGATTGATGAAGTGGCATGCAATGGGAAGCTAAGTTGTTTTTATGAAGTAAACAGGAAGCTTGTTTAACAAGCTATCTTATGCTTGCTAAGCCTAAACTCATACCTTCTAGCATACCTAATATGAATGAGTCACATGATTAGTTATGGAAGGATAAGGAAGTGGTTGAGGCAATTAATGGTTGTTGATGGATTGGTATTTTGGAGAAGAAAAAGGCCAATTAGATGACTTGAAAACGTGAGATTTTGGTTTTCCCCCTCATAATGGGAACTACAGACTAGAGGTTTTTTCTATGGGAAGGCCATGGGAACCCTAAGGAGATCAGTCGAGGAGACCACAAATGGAGAAGAGAGACCAGACACTCAACAAGAAGGGTGGGGTATCAAATATAGCAGTAACACACACACGAGAGATGAGAAAATAAAATATCAATCAGATTCATGAGCAGTAGCATCATAGAGAATAGCCACTTAGAACAGAGGAGTTTGAGATCGTAGATTGAGAAAAATTGAGAGGTTTCCTTGAAGAAAATAGGAAACTCATCCAACTTGAGAGTGATCACCCTAAAGTAGACAATCCCTAAATCTAGACTAGAGAAATAATGGACTACAGTTTGGTGCTTACTGGATAGAAACCAACGCTGGTAAGGGGAGGTCCCTAATGGACTTTTTAGCTGAGAGGGGACTCCTTTGTGTAGAGGAAATCTAGTTGAGAAACCACTTGATAAAATTGTAGAGTTCATGAGCTCAGTGGAAAGGGGGCAACTTCTATTGTTGTTAGTGGAGGACGGAGAGTAACCTTCTTGGATCATCTGAGTTCGAAGCCAGATGAATCATTTCCCTTGTGGTATCATGGCTTGGCACAAGGGAGACATACTATAGGAAGGCACTCTGTAGTGTGGCCAAGGGTTGAGAGGAAAGGCATCCTCTCTCAATTAGTCGAAATTGGAAATTTCCCTAGTCAGATAAGTGTATAACTTGTTTTATTCAAATTGTGTACGAATTATGTATGTATGTGTGTAATTGTATGGTTAATGGGAAATGTAAATGTTTGTAATTGAAAAAAGGAATATCTGAATGGTTGGTATGAGTTGATGATACCTTGTTATCTTATCAAACTGTGAGCTCATTTAAGTGTGGATAGTTTTTTCCCTCATAATCCTAAGGCTTTATAGGAAATCTTGCAGGACATGGACAAAAACATCATTTAACCACTGACATGGGTGTCTTATTGGTTGGGGAGATCCCTGTGAGGAATAGAGAATCCTAAATCCTGAGGAGGTTCTAATATTTTCTAGAAATCTTACAAGATATGTAAGAACTACCCTTTGATCAATATTAATCTGTCTTGATAGTCTTAAAGTAGGCATATAACTCCCTGAGGACCGATAAAGTCTTGAGGAAACCATGAATTTGGCCAAGTTCCTAAGATGGGTACTAACTAGTAAGGAAATCATGTGATGCATTTTGAGATATTACAGTTGTTGATTCAACTGGATGAGTAAATCTCAATCCTTCTTCAGAAGGGGAATTATCATTGGGATTGACTGAGTCATAGGACTTAAGAGAAGTCTGAAAACGACGATGAGATTCTAGAGACGAGATTTGGAATGTTGTTCTCGATGCATAATCATGGAAGTATAGAAGGTCGTTAAGACAATGTGTTGGCCAAAAGTGTCGATGACAATAAAGGCTTGAGAAATAATAATAGTTGTTGATCAACACATAGGAGAGATAGAATATCTCCATCGTGGATGCGTGGTAGGTTCCTGTTGGCACAATGCACTTGAATGTTGCAATTGGAATTGGTCCCGGTTTTTTTAGCAAGCAAAACAAGAGTTAAAACCAATCCTAGAGCATAATTATTATTTTTTGCCTATTGATGATTAGAAGAAGAGAAGGTTTGCACTTAGAATCGCATAGAGAAAAAAGTTTTTCTTTCATCCTTGTTCGCTAGTGATTGTAGATTATAGACGCATTAAATTATTTTTTTGGTGTTGGCACACTTATTTATATGACAACAGGGGTGAATCAATATAAGGTTCCATTTGTTTTCTTACTAAACTGCACTTTATCAATTCATTACTTTACCAACCATAAGAAATCATCAAGAAATGTATATAGATATGTAATGCATAGTACACAAAGATTTAACATGGAAACCCAAATGGGAGAAAACCACAAAAAAAATTGTATTCAACTATATTTATTGGCAACAACCTGTTACAGACACCAGTATGTTTGTTTGAGTACCAACTCAGCAACACTTGTAGGCAACAACCTATAGTTGCAATATTTCTAGGCACCAACTATAACACCTTGTTTTCCCCCAAGATTGTAATTATGCTAAGACTTCATATAAGTATGTTTATGAAGCATGTAATTATGTTTTTATTTAATGAAAACACCAAAAAACCATTGACTGAGAGGGAACGACCTTGTAAGTACTGGCCATGATACACAAGTGGGAATTGATGAAGTAGGGATTGATGAAGTGGCATGGAATGGGAAGCTAAGTTTTTTTTATGAAGTAAACAAGAAGCTTGTTTAACAAGCTATCTTATTCTTGCTAAGCCTAAACTCATACCTTCTAGCATACCTGATATGGATGAGTTGCGTGATGAGTTATGGAAGGATAAGGAAGTGGTTGAGGCAATTAATGGTTGTTGATGGATTGGTATTTTGCAGAAGAAAAAGGCCAATTAGATGACTTGAAAATGTGAGATTTTGGTTTTCCAACTCATAATGGGAACTACGGACTATAGGTTTTTTCTGTGGGAAGGCCATGGGAACCCCAAAGAGATCGGTCGAGGATACCACAAATGGAGAAGAGAGACCAGACACTCAACAAGAAGGGTGTGGTATCAAATATAGAAGTAACACACACACGAGAGCTGAGAAAATAAAATATGACGAGCAGTAGACTCATAGAGAATAGCCGCTTAGAACAGACGAGTTTGAGATCACAGATTGAGAAAAAGTGAGAGGTTCCTTGAAGAAAATAGGAAACTCATCCAACTTGAGAGTGATCACCCTAAAGTAGACAATCCTTGAATCTAGACTAGTGAAATAATGGACTACAGTTTGGTGCTTACTGGATAGAAACCGACACTCGTAAGGGGAGGTCCCTGACGAACTTTTTAGCTAAGAGGGGACTCATTTGTGTAGAGGAAATCTAGTTGAGAAACCACTTGATAAAATTGTAGAGTTCTTGAGCTCAGTGGAAAGGGGGTAACTTATATTGTTGTTAGTGGAGGAAGGAGAGTAACCTTCTTGGATCATCTGAGTTGGAAGTCGAATGAAACATTTCCCTTGTGGTATCATGGCTTGGCAGAGGGGTGGCATACTATAGGAAGGCACTCTACAGTGTGGCCAAGGGTTGAGAGGAAAGGCATCCTCTCTCAATTAGTCGAAATTGGAAATTTCCCTAGTCAGATAAGTGTATAACTTGTTTTATTTAAATTGTGTATGAATTATGTATGTATGTGTGTAATTGTATGGTTAATGGGAAATGTAAATGCTTGTAATTGACAAAAGGAATATCTGAATGGGGTGTATGAGTTGATGATACCTTGTTATCTTATCAAACCGTGAGCTCATTTAAGTGTGGATAGCTTTTTCCCTCATAATCTTGTGGCTTTATAGGAAATCTTGCAGGACATGGACAAAAACATCATTTAACCACTGGCGTGGGTGTCTTATTGGTTGGGGAGATCCCTGTGAGGAATAAAGAACCCTAAATCCTGAGGAGGTTCTAATATTTTGTAGAAATATTGGAAGATATGTAAGAACTACCTTTTGATCAATATTAGTCGGTCTTGATAGTCTTAGAGTAGGCATATAACTCCCTGAGTACTGATAAAGTTTGGAAGAAACCATGAATTTGGCTAGGTTCCTAAGATGGGTATTAACTAGTAAGGAAATCATGTGATGCATTTTGAGATATTACAGTTGTTGATTCAATTCGATGAGTAAATCTCAACCCTTCTTCAGGAGGGGAATTATCATCGGGATTGATTGAGTTACAGGACTTAAGAGAAGTCTGAAAACGACGATGAGATTCTAGAGACGAGATCTAGAAAGTTGTTCTCGATGCATCATCATCGAAGTATAGAAGGTTGTTAAGACAATGTGTTGGACAAAAGTTTCGACGACAATAAAGGCTTGAGAAATAATAATAGTCGTTGATCAACACATAGGAGAGAGAGAATATCTCCATTGTGGATGTGTGGTAGGTTCTTGTTGGCACAGTGCACTTGAATGTTGCAATTGAAATTGGTCATGGTTTTTTTAGCAAGCAAACCAAGAGTTAAAACCAATCCTAGAGCATAATCATTATTTTTTGCCTATTGATGATTAGAAGAAGAGAAGGTTTGCACGTAGAATTGCATAGAGAACAAAGTTTTTCTTTCATCCTTGTTCGCCAATGATTGTAGATTATAGACGCATTAAATTATTTTTTTGGTGTTGGCACATTTATTTATATGAGAGCAGAGGTGAATCGATATAAGGTTCCATTTGTTTTCTTACTAAACCTCACTTTATCAATTCATTACTTTACCAACCATAAGAAATCATCAAGAAATGTATAGAGATATGCAATGCATAGTACACAAAGTTTTAACATGGAAACCCAAATGGGAGAAAACAACAAAAAAACTTGTATTCAACTATATTTATTGGCAAAAACCTATTACAGACACCAATCTCTTTGTTTGAGCACCAACTCGGCAACACTTGTAGGAAACAACCTATAGTTAAAATATTTCCAGGCACCAACTGTAACACCTTGTTTTCCCCCAAGACTATAATTATACTAAGACTTCATATAAGTATGTTTAAGAAGCATGTAAGTATGTTTTTATTTAATGAAAACACCAAAAAAACATTGACTAAGAGGGAATGACCTTGCAAGTACTGGCCATGATACACAAGTGGGAATTGATGAAGTGGCATGGAATGGGAAGCTATGTTGCTTTTATGAAGTAAATAGGAAGCTTGTTTAACAAGCTATCTTATGATTGCTAAGCCTAAACTAATACCTTCTAGCATACCTGATATGAATGAGTCACGTGATTAGTTATGGAAGGATAAGGAAGTGGTTGAGGCAATTAATGGTTGTTGATGGATTGGTATTTTGGAGAAGAAAAAGGCCAATTAGATGACTTGAAAACGTGATATTTCAGTTTTCCCCCTCATAATGGGAACTACAGACTACAGGTTTTTTCTGCGGGAAGGCCATGGGAACCCTAAGGAGATCGGTCGAGGATACCACAAATGGAGAAGAGAGACGCGATACTCAACAAGAAGGGTGTGGTATAAAATATAGAAGTAACACACACACGAGAGATGAGAAAATAAAATACGAATCGGATTCATGAGCAGTAGACTCATAGAGAATAGTCGTTGAGAAAAGAGGAGTTTGAGATCACAGATTGAGAAAAAGTGAGAGGTTTCTTTGAAGAAAATAGGAAACTCATCCAACTTGAAAATGATCACCCTGAAGTAGAGAATCCCTAAATATAGACTAGAGAAATAATGGACTACAGTTTGGTGCTTACTGGATAGAAACCGACACTGGTAAGGGGAGGTCCCTAATGGACTTTTTAGCTGAGAGGGGACTCCTTTGTGTAGAGGAAATCTAGTTGAGAAACCACTTGATAAAATTGTAGAGTTCCTGAGCTCAGTGGAAAGGAGGTAACTTCTATTGTTGTTAGTGGAGGAAGGAGAGTAACCTTCTTGGATAATCTGAGTTGGAATTCGGATGAATCATTTCCCTTGTGGTATCATGGCTTGGCACAAGGGTGGCATACTATAGGAAGGCACTCTGCAGTGTGGCCAAGGGCTAAGAGGAAAGGCATCCTCTCTCAATTAGTTGAAATTGTAAATTTCCCTAGTCAGATAAGAGTATAACTTGTTTTATTCAAATTGTATACGAATTATGTCTATATGTGTGTAATTGTATGGTTAATGGGAAATGTAAATGCTTGTAATTGACAGAAGGAATATCTGAACGGTTGGTATGAGTTGATGATACCTTGTTATCTTATCAAACCATGATCTCATTTAAGTGTGGATAGTTTTCTCCCTCATAATCTTGTGGCTTGATAGGAAAGCTTGCAAGGCATGGACAAAAACATCATTTAACCACTGACGTGGGTGTATTATTGGTTGGGGAGATCCCTGTGAGGAATAGAGAACCCTGAATCCTGAGGAGGTTCCAATATTTTCTATAAATCTTGCAAGATATGTAAGAAATACCTCTTGATCAATATTAGTCAGTCTTGATAGTCTTCGAGTAGGCATATAACTCCCTGAGGACCGATAAAGTCTTGAAGAAACCATGAATTTGGCCAAGTTCCTAAGATGGGTATTAACTAGTAAGGAAATCATGTGATGCATTTTGAGAGATTACAGATGTTGATTCAACTGGATGAGTAAATATCAACCCTTCTTCAGGAGGGGAATTATCATCGGGATTGACTGAGTTACAGGACTTAAGAGAAGTTCGAAAACGACGATGAGATTCTAGAGACGAGATCTGGAATGTTGTTCTCAATGCATCATCGTCGAAGTATAGAAGGTCTTTAAGACAATGTGTTGGCCAAAAGTGTCGACGACAATAAAGGCTTGTGAAATAATAATAGTCATTGATCAACACATAGGAGAGAGAGAATATCTCCATCGTGGATGTGTGGTAGGTTCCTGTTGGCACAATGCACTTGAATGTTGCAATTGGAATTGGTCCTGGTCTTTTTAGCAAGCAAACCAAGAGTTAAAACCAATCCTAGAGCATAATCATTATTTTTTGCCTATTGATGATTAGAAGAAGAGAAGGTTTGCACTTAGAATTGCATAGAGAACAAAGCTTTTCTTTCATCCTTGTTCGCCAATGATTGTAGTTATAGACGCATTAAATTATTTTTTTGGTGTTGGCACACTGATTTATATGAGAGCAGGGGTGAATCAATATAAGGTTCCATTTATTTTCTTACTAAACTACACTTTATGAATTCATTACTCTACCAACCATAAGAAATCATCATGAAATGTATATAGATATGCAATGGATAGTACACAAAGATTTAACATGGAAACCCAAATGGGAGAAAACCACAAAAAAACTTGTATTAAACTATATCTATTGGCAACAACCTGTTATAGACAGCAGTCTGTTTGTTTGAGCACCAACTCAACAACACTTGTAGGCAACAACCTATAGTTACAATATTTCCAGGCACCAACTATAACACCTTGTTTTCCCCCAAGACTGTAATTATGCTAAGACTTCATATAAGTATGTTTATGAATCATGTAATTATGTTTTTATTTAATGAAAACACCAAAAAACTGTTGACTGAGAGGGAACGACCTTGCAAGTACTGGCCATGATACACAAGTGGGAATTGATGAAGTAGGGATTGATGAAGTGGCATGGAATAGAAAGCTAAGTTGTTCTTATGAAGTAAACAGGAAGCTTGTTTAACAAGCTATCTTATACTTGCTAAGCCTAAACTCATACCTTCTAGCATACCTGATATGAATGAGTCGCATGATTATTTATGGTAGGATAAGCAAGTGGTTGAGGCAATTAATGGTTTTTGATGGATTGGTATTTTGGAGAAGAAAAATGCCAATTAGATGACTTGAAAATGCGAGATTTCGATTTTCCCCCTCATAATGGGAACTACGGACTACAGGTTTTTTCTGCAGGAAGGCCATGGGAACCCTAAGGAGATCGGTCGAGGATACCACAAATGGAGAAGAGAGACCAGACACTCAATAAGAAGGGTGTGGTATCAAATATAGAAGTAACACACAGACGAGAGATGAGAAAATAAAATATGAATAAGATTCATGAGCAGTAGACTAATAGAGAATAGTCGATGAGAATAGAGGAGTTTGAGATCACAGATTGAGAAAAAGTGAGAGGCTTCCTTGAAGAAAATAGGAAACTCATCTAACTTGAGAGTGATCACCCTAAAGTAGACAATCCCTAAATCTAGACTAGAGAAATAATGGACTACAGTTTGGTGCTTACTGGATAAAAACCAACACTAGTAAGGGGAGGTCCCTGATGAACTTTTTAGTTGAGAGGGGACTCCTTTGTGTAGAGGAAATCTAGTTGAGAAACCACTTGATAAAATTGTAGAGTTCCCAAGCTACGTGGAAAGGGGGTAACTTCTATTGTTGTTAGTGGAGGAAGGAGAGTAACCTTCTTGGATCATCTGAGTTGGAAGACGGATGAATCGTTTCCCTTGTGGTATCATGGCTTGGCAAAGGGGTGGCATACTATAGGAATGCACTATGCTGTGTTGCCAAGGGTTGGGAGGAAAGGCATCCTCTCTAAATTAGTTGAAATTGGAAATTTCCCTAGTCAGATAAGTGTATAACTTGTTTTATTCAAATTGTGTACGAATTATGTATGTATTTGTGTAATTGTATGGTTAATGGGAAATGTAAAAGCTTGTAATTAACAAAAGGATTATATGAATTGTTGGTATGAGTTGATGATACCTTGTTATCTTATCAAACCGTGAGCTCATTTAAGTGTGGATAGTTTTGTCCCTCATAATCTTGTGGCTTTATAGGAAATCTTGCAGGACATGGAAAAAAACATCATTTAACCACTGACGTGGGTGTCTTATTGGTTGGGGAGATCTCTCTGAGGAATAGAGAACCCTAAATCCTAAGGAGGTTCCAATATTTTGTAGAAATCTTGAAATATATGTAAGAACTACCTTTTGATCAATATTAGTTGGTCTTGATAGTCTTAGAGTAGGCATATAACTCCCTGAGGATCGATAAAGTCTTGAAGAAACCATGAATTTGGACAGGTTCCTAAGATGGGTATTAACTAGTAAGGAAATCATGTGATGCATTTTTGAGAGATTACAGTTGTTGATTCAACTAGAAGAGTAAATCTCAACCTTTCTTCAGGTGGGGAATTATCATCGGGATTGACTGAGTTACAGGACTTAAGAAAAGTTCGAAAACGACAATGAGATTCTAGAGACGAGATCTGGAATGTTGTTCTCGATGCATCATCGCCAAATTATAGAAGGTCGTTAAGACAATGTGTTGGCCAAAAGTGTCGACGACAATAAAGGCTTGAGAAATAATAATAGTCGTTGATCAACACATAGGAGAGAGAGAATATCTCCATCGTGGATGCATGGTAGGTTCCTGTTGACACAATGCACTTGAATGTTGCAATTGGAATTGGTCTTGGTCTTTTTAGCAAGAAAACCAAGAGTTAAAACCAATCCTAGAGCATAATCATTATTTTTTGCCTATTGATGATTAGAAGAAAAGAAGGTTTTCACCTAGAATTACATAGAGAACAAAGTTTTTCTTTCATCCTTGTTTGTCAGTGATTGTAGATTATAGACGCATTAAATTATTTTTTTGTTGTTGCCACACTTATTTATATGAGAGCAGTGGTGAATCAATATAAGGTTCCATTTGTTTTCTTACTAAACTTCACTTTATCAATTCATTACTTTACCAACCATAAGAAATCATCAAGAAATGTATATAGATATGCAATGGATAGTACACAAAGATTTAACATGGAAACCCAAATGGGAGAAAACCACAAAAAAACTTGTATTCAACTATATTTATTGGCAACAACCTATTACAGACACCAATCTGTTTGTTTGAGCAACAACTCAGCAACACTTGTAGGCAACAACCTATAGTTATAATATTTCGAGGCACCAACTATAACACCTTGTTTTCCCCCAAGTCTGTAATTATGCTAAGACTTCATATAAGTATGTTTATGAAGCCTGTAATTATGTTTTTTTTTAATGAATACACCAAAAAACCGTTGATTGAGAGGGAACGACCTTGCAAGCACTTTCCATGATATACAAGTGGAAATTGATGAAGTGGAATGGAATGGGAGGCTAAGTTGTTTTTATGAAGTAAACAGGAATCTTGTTTAACAAGCTATCTTATGCTTGCTAAGCCTAAACTCAAACCTTCTAGCATACTTGATATGAATGAGTCGCATGATTAGTTATGGAAGGATAAGGAAGTGGCTAAGGCAATTAATGTTTGTTGATGGATTGGTATTTTGGAGAAGAAAAAGGCCAATTAGATGACTTGAAAATGTGAGATTTTGGTTTTCCCCCTCATAATGGGATCTACGGACTACAGGTTTTTTCTACGAGAAGGCCATGGGAACCCTAGGGAGATCGGTCAAGGAGACCAGAAATGGAGAAGAGATACCAGACACTCAATAAGAAGGGTGTGGTATCAAATATAGAAGTTTCACACACACAAGAGCTGAGAAAATAAAATATTAATTAGATTCATGAGTAGTAGACTCATATAGAATAGCCGCTGAGAACAAAGGAGTTTGAGATCACGATTGAGAAAAAGTGAGAGGTTTCCTTGAAGAAAATAGGAAACCCATACAACTTGAGAGTGCTCACCCTGAAGTAGAGAATCCATGAATCTAGACTAGAGAAATAATGGACTACAGTTTGGTGCTTACTGAACAGAAACCGACACTAGTAAGGGTAGGTCCTTGACGGACTTTTTAGCTGAGAGGGGACTCCTTTGTGTAGAGGAAATCTAGTTGAGAAACCACTTTATAAAATTGTAGAGTTCCTGAGCTCAATGGAAAGGGGGTAACTTCTATTGTTGTTAGTGGAGGAAGGAGAGTAACCTTCTTGGATCATCTGAGTTGGAAGCCGGATGAATCATTTCCCTTGTGGTATCATGTCTTGGCACAGGGGTGGAATACTATAGGAAGGCACTCTGCAGTGTGGCCAAGGGTTGAGAGGAAAGGCATCCTCTCTCAATTAGTCGAAATTGGAAATTTCCCTAGTCAGATAAGTGTATAACTTGTTTTATTCAAATTGTATATGAATTATGTATGTATGTGTGTAATTGTATGGTTAACGGGAAATGTAAATGCTTGTAATTGACAAAAGGAATATCTGAATGGTTGGTATGAGTTGATGATACCTTGTTATCTTATCAAACCATGAGCTCATTTAAGTGTGGATATTTTTTTCCCTCATAATCTTGTGGCTTTATAGGAAAGCTTGCAGGACATGGACAAAAACATCATTTACGCACTAACTTGGGTGTCTTACTGGTTGGGGAGATCCCTGTGAGGAATAGAGAACCCAAAATCCTGAGGAGGTTCCAATATTTTCTAGAAATCTTGCAAGATATGTAAGAACTACCTTTTGATCAATATTAGTCGGTCTTGATAGTATTAGAGTAGGTATATAACTCCCCGAGGACCGATAAAGTCTTGAAGAAACCATGAATTTGGCCAAGTTCCTAAGATGGGTATTAACTAGTAAGGAAATCATGTGATGCATTTTGAGAGATTACAGTTGTTGATTCAACTAGATGAGTAAATCTCAACCCTTATTTAGGAGGGGAATTATCATCGGGATTGACTGAGTTACAGGACTTAAGAGATGTCTGAAAATGACAATGAGATTCTAGAGACGAGATCTGGAATGTTGTTCTCGATGCATCATCGTCGAAGTATAAAAGGTCGTTAAGACAATGTGTTGGCCAAAAGTGTCGATGACAATAAAGGCTTGAGAAATAATAATAGTCGTTGATCAACACATATGAGAGAGAGAGAATATATCCATCGTGGATGTGTGGTAGGTTCCTGTTGGCACAGTGCACTTGAATGTTGCAATTGGAATTGGTCCTGGTCTTTTTAGCAAGCAAACCAAGAGTTAAAACCAATCCTAGAGTATAATCATTATTTTTTACCTATTGATGATTAGAAGAAGAGAAGGTTTTCACTTAGAATTCCATAGAGAACAAAGTTTTTTTTCATCCTTGTTCACCAATGATTTTAGATTATAGACGCATTAAATTATTTTTTTGTTGTTGGCACACTTATTTATATGAGAGCAGGGGTGAATCAATATAAGGTTCCATCCGTTTTCTTACTAAACTGTACTTTATCAATTCATTACTTTACCAACCATAAGAAATCATGAAGAAATGTATATAGATATTCAATGCATAGTACAGAAAGATTTAACATGGAAACCCAAATGGGAGAAAACCACAAAAAATCTTGTATTGAACTATATTTATTTGCAACAACCGATTACAGAGACCAATCTGTTTGTTTGAGCACCAACTCAGAAACACTTGTAGGCAACAACCTATAGTTACAATATTTCCAAGCACCAACTATAACACCTTGTTTTCCCCCAAGACTGTAGTTATGCTAAGACTTCATATAAGTATGTTTATGAAGCATGTAATTATGTTTTTTTTTAATGAAAACACCAAAAAACCATTGACTGAGAGGGAACGACCTTGCAAGCACTGGCCATGATCCAAAAGTGGGAATTGATGAAGTGGCATGGAATGGGAAGCTAGGTTGTTTTTATGAAGTAAACATGAAGCTTGTTTAACAAGCTATCTTATGTTTGCTAAGACTAAACTCATACCTTCTAGCATACCTGATATGAGTGAGTCGCGTGATTAGTTATGGAAGGATAAGGAAGTGGTTGAGGCATTTAATGGTTGTTGATGGATTGGTATTTTGGAGAAGAAAAGGCCAATTAGATGACTTGAAAATGTGAGATTTCGGTTTTCCCCCTCATAATGGGTACTACGGACTATAGGTTTTTTCTGCGAGAAGGCCATGGGAACCCTAAGGAGATCGGTTAAGGAGACCACAAATGGAGAAGAGAGACCAGACACTCAACAAGAAGGGTGTGGTATCAAATATAGAAGTAACACATAGACGAGAGCTGAGAAAATAAAATATGAATTGGATTCATGAGCAGTAGACTCATAGAGAATAGCCGCTGAGAACAGAGGAGTTTGAGATCGCAGATTGAGAAAAAGTGAGAGGTTTCCTTGAAGAAAATAGCAAACTCATCCAACTTGAGAGTGATCACACTGAAGTAGAGAATCCCTCAATCTAGACTAGAGAAATAATGGACTATAGTTTGGTGCTTACTGGATAGAAACCGACACTGGTAAGGGGAGGTCCCTGACGGACTTTTTAGCTAAGAGGGGACTCCTTTGTGTAGAGGAAATCTAGTTGAGAAACCACTTGATAAAATTGTAGAGATCTTGAGCTCAGTGGAAAGGGGGTAACCTCTATTGTTGTTAGTGGAGGAAGGAGAGTAACCTTCTTGGATCATCTGAGTTGGAAGCTAGGTGAATCATTTCCCTTGTGGTATCATGGGTTGGCACAGGGGTGGCATACTATAGGAAGGCACTCTGCAGTGTGGCCAAGGGTTGAGAGGAAAGGCATCCTCTCTCAATTAGTCTAAATTGGAAATTTCCCTAGTCAGATAAGTGTATAACTTGTTTTATTCAAATTGTGTACGAATTATGTATGTATGTGTGTAATTGTATGGTTAATGTCAAATTTAAATGCTTGTAATTGACAAAAGGAATATCTAGATGGTTGGTATGAGTTGATGATACCTTGTTATCTTATCAAACCGTGAGCTCATTTAAGTGTGGATAGTTTTTTCCCTCATAATCCTGAGGCTTTATAGGAAAGCTTGTAGGACATGGACAAAAACATCATTTAACCACTGACGTGGGTGTCTTATTGGTTGGGGAGATCCCTGTGAGGAATAGAGAACCCTAAATCCTGAGGAGGTTCTAATATTTTCTAGAAATCTTGGAAGATATGTAAGAACTACCTTTTGATCAATATTAGTCTGTCTTGATAGTCTTAGAGTAGGCATATAACTCCCTGAGGACCGATAAAGTCTTGAAGAAACCATGAATTTGGCCAAGTTCCTAAGATGGGTATTAACTAGTAAGGAAATCATTTGATGCATTTTGAGAGATTACAATTGTTGATTCAACTGGATGAGTAAATCTCAGCCCTTCTTCAGGAGGGGAATTATCATCAGGATTGACTGAGTTACAGGACTTAAGAGAAGTCTGAAAACAACGATGAGATTATAGAGATGAGATTTGGAATGTTGTTCTCGATGCATCATCGTTGAAGTATAGAAGGTCGTTAAGACAATGTGTTGGCATTGGCCAAAAGTGTTGACTACAATAAAGTCTTGGGAAATAATAATAGTCGTTGATCAACACATAGGAGAGAGAGAATATCTCCATCGTGGATGCGCGGTAGGTTCCTATTGGCACAATGCACTTGAATGTTGCAATTGGAATTGGTCCTGGTTTTTTTAGCAAGAAAACCAAGAGTTAAAACCAATCCTAGAGCATAATCATTATTTTTTTCCTATTGATGATTAGAAGAAGAGAAGGTTTACACTTAGAATTGCATAGAGAACAAAGTTTTTCTTTCATCCTTGTTCGCTAGTGATTGTTGATTATAGACACATTAATTTTTTTTTTTTTTGTTGGTGTTGTTCTAGAGTCTATACTTAAGGCTTAGAAGTACATTGTCTAGGCATCCGAAAGTGAGTAAGGGGTAGAAAAGGAAGAAATGTCAACCTTCGGCAAGGGAAGCTAGGGCTGATTTCTAGGTTGTTGTCTAGCTTCCAACTGTTCCTAGATGTTTATGTCCCTTTCAATCACTGCCCATGAATGCTCAAGTTCCACTTGGGTAATGGTTGTTTTAAGAATAGTATAAAAAAGATTCAAGGCAATATGTGTTTGATCTGATAGTCCAGGTTCAATATTAGGCTGTCTTGTCACAGGGACAGTCATAGAGGAAAAAAATGATAATAAAATCTCAATACTTTTTTAGATGCTATCTCGATTTCAGTCGTATAAAGGAGAGTTTATAGCTCTAGTATTGAAAATAGGGTGCAAACCAAAGGCCCTTTCCCATAGCTGAGTTATATTTTAATAAATGTGTTTGAGGTGTAAGAAAACATTAAGCTATCTATCATGTAAGGCTCCTATCAAGGGAGAATCTCACTTATAAAAAAAAGAAGAAAAAGATAAAGAAATAACCTGATGAAGCATAAAATATATATAGAAATCTAAAATGTTCACTGGTCTTATACCTGCTGATAGCCGGTATAGAGAAAAAATGGTAAACAACATAGAAAACTAAAATTTATTCACTATAGTAGAGGTTGTACTAAATTATAGCGAAGCATTCATTAGATACATATATGAAATGAAATGAAATATGAAATATAAGGAAACAAACTCATAACACAGTCGTGACGGAATTGAGAATCTTCGGATTTGATTTATATTAACTCTCGAGGGAGAAAAATCTCTATTACGATCGACCCAAAAAGGTCCAGCCCTGTTCCTTCTTTCTATTGTATATTTATATAGATTTACATATGATGGAATCTCAATTGTTCCAGGATTTTCAGTTACAACAAGAAGGAGATGAATCGTTTCATTTATTTATCTCTGTCTTTATTTAGTACCAGAAGCCTACCCTTTCGCATGCTCGGTACAAGTGACACATTTCTCCACTAGCCGAGATATCAACCTAGAAGGCTCCGCTTGACAATTGGCCTCAAAAATATAACAATCTCTGACTAATGGTGGTAAACGTTCTTCCATCTGTCGGTCTAGGGTGTCGATGGTGCACAATCACACACTTGGTTTAATAATCCATTTATCTATTTGAACTATGTCTGCCTGAGTTACTTGTGAGACTTCGACCGAATCTCTTTCTTCTTTCTCATTTATATCAAGCGAGAATTTTTCTATATTCATTTGGTTCAGTGTCTCAACATTGCTCTCACTATCAATGCCTAACAGACCTCCATCTATAGAACCAAAGGCCTCTTCCCAGGATTTCCTTATCCTCTTGGCTTGTAATTTTGCTTCTGATATGTTGTGTTCCCATTCTTTCAACAAAATATTACCTCAGGTCTGTTCCAAAATGGAAAAATCAGAACTATTTGCCAATTCCCTGTTTGTTGTAGCTATTATAGCCTCTTGAAATGCGACTCGAGATGCTCCAGCTTCTCTCTCTCTGACAAACAAGTTTTCCAATACTCGATAAAAAAGCAGGCAGTTGTCCCGAACCGTCTCTACCTTGGCAAGTACACTTCTCTGGGTTGCAGAAACTCTGCTCCGAATCTCCATGGCCTAGGACTGGAATATCCCAATATTTATAACTTGGCTTTCGGCGAACTCTAATCTAATCGGTAGCTGCTCAATCAAGTCTCTTTGTTGGCCTATCTGTATTTGACTGGTCTAAGCTACCAGCTCTGCTTGTTCGAGTTTAGCTTTGAGCAGCTCAATTTCCTTTTTATTGGCCATTCTTTCTTGTTCTATTCCCGTGTTCCCCTGGTCCATGGAAACTTCCTCTATTGTGGCTAGTTTGGCTTCTAAGGTTTTGATGAGGCAATTTTTTCACTTTAGTTGATTTTTCAAAACCCTGACTGAAAATTGGTTTGTCATAGCAAACGCCCCTAATGTCCTGACTATTTTTTTTGCAAACTCTTCTTTCTTCTTATCTTTCCCACCGGTCAACACCTTAAATTTCTTGGCCATTGATCCTGCTTCTTGATAGAATTCTCTTTTTACCACAATTTTTCTCTTTTTATCAAAAAAGAACTCATTTGGAGGGAGCTCTTCCATCCTTATAGGTCTCAATTCTTCATTGAAAATCCACCCTGCATCTATGTTCCCTTGAGTTTACTATAAGGGAGTAATGGAGGCGATGGGATCTCCGATTTGCTTAGCTGATTTGCCTGGAGTGGCAACTGAAGTTTGCTTTTTCAGCGGATTGGGAGTCTTCATTTCTGGTTTTGGGCTCCTAGTTTACTCTTCCTTGTCCTGGTGTTCTTCTTGTTTGGTTGCTGAATCTTTTGAGCCTTTGACTTCTTTTTGCTGCACCTCTGCTGTTATTGGATTCTCACCCCGCAATACCAGGGGAGGACAACTCCGCCGATGTTCTTGGAATTTTAAAACATCGGCCCTTTCTTCAGGTGCCAGGGCTTGTATCTGAGCCAAAACCTCGGCATAAGATCTCGTGCCTCGGAAAATGTCATCCGAGGGCGAGTTTTCATGCTCAAACCCTTTAAGCCCAAAATTGGCTAAGTGGTTACTTACGACCCTATGTGGATCGTGCTTCTTGAATTCAACATGAACCAATTTCAAGTCTTCTAGGGTTGCTGCCTCAGCTTTAGCATGCCCAAAATCTAACAAAGAATAGGAATTTAAATGAATAGGAAAAGGTGGCCATACCTTCTTAGAATATCCCTTAAGTTCCTTGCTTACGCGACCAATTACGGTTTTCCTGGCATTCTCATGAAAATCCAGCCTATCGGGTATGAATAGTGGTAAGGCATTTAGAGGAACAAAAGCATCGAAAACCTTGAGATATGAAAAATTTACTTCCACATACCAATCATCTATACTGCTAAGATTTACCGTGATACCGTCTGAGATCCTGGGTGGTGGGTGGTAGAAGATAGGGACATGCAGTGGTACCATTACCCAGTTGAATATCTCATACACAAAATATGAAGCTTTGTCTTCCCATAGCTTTGAATGGTAGACGTGGATGGGCTCAACCTCGGATGGAGTCCAACTCCAACTCATTAAGGGAAAAGGCGTAAAAAAAAACACGACATCCATGATATACGCAGACATAAAGAATGAAGCAATCTTTCTGCTCTCCTTCTGCGCTCAAGACTCTGTAACTCGAATGGTCAAACTATCGAATAGTAGTTTATCCCAATCGAAGGAACAACCTTTGATGACCGAATGAATTAGAGGCACCCACTGAAGGAAAAAATGTGTGGTGTCCTCTCTCCCATATAATCTGCAGGTCATCATAGCCACATATTTGAACTATGGCTCCAGAGAAGATATTGAATATATATCATTACTGTCCGCCTTGAACTTCGCAGGGTGTGAAACCCAATCTTTAATTAAATCGGACATACTCTTGTCGTATTTCACACATTCCTTCTGTTTAAAATTCTCCAAGAATTTGGCATTGTATGTAAGGTCTGACACGGTTGGCAACTTGTACATATCCTGCAATTGTTCGGGTCTGAAAGTTCCAATGGTGACCCTCTGCTTGTTGACGATGGTTCTGGTTGGTATATCTACATGGTCTAATTCCCACTGGACCATATTGTAGTAAGTGAGCAGACGTGGCCTAGCCGCTACTTTATGCATTTGAGCCTGGACGATGATCTTATATTTGGTGATCAGGTCGTCTTTTTCATTGTCACTGGAATCATTTGAAACATCTACCAATTCGGACTGTAGAACCTCATAAATATATGACCAGGTCCTGACAGAGTCGACACTTCGAGGTGAAGTATCATAAACGTTGTCTGAACCTTGTCCTGAAACCTCAACAGTGGCTTTAGACGCTTTTTGCGGGGCCATGGTGGGGGATTCTACTTTATCTCTCCTGCGATAACAATATGTATACATACAGAAATTAGTTCGCTCTAGAAAGGTTTTTTATGCATAGAATAGAAATGAAATTTGTGACAACAAATAAAAGATCCATGCCTTCGACCATTTAAAACTAGATCGTCCTTAGGAACATAACGGTCAAATCATTCTTAAATATGAATTTAGCAATAAAAATCAAATCCTTACTTGTCAATTCACCTCATTTCTAAATAATGTCCTAGATTTTGACAGTTCGTAATGCAAGCTGGCGCAAGGAAAGTTTAAAATTTCTTCGGAGACTGTGCACATTAATTTTCGTATTAAAACACTGGAAATGCCAACTTAGTTTAATTAATTAGGAATTTTTAACTATTAATTAATCTTTTGACATTCACCTCATCGGGAGCTTTCGCTTTAACCCTTTGAACCTCTAAGACCCGAGATTGCGATAATTAGTTTGGTTAATAAAAAATGTAACCAGGATTAAGCGTTTAATTAATTACATTTTTTTTTTATATTGCGACTTCACGACTCAGGGTTTCGAAGGTATAGCTTCCGGGAGGCTCATATGCCGAGTTGCAAAATCGCGAGATCGCGATGATATGATCTAATTAAAATGGAAGATAAAATCAGATTAAGTGTTTAATTAATTACGTTTTCATTTATGTCGCGACTTCACGACTCGGGGATTCGACGATATAGCTTCCAGGAGGCTCGTATGCTGAGTTGCAAATTCCCAACAGAGCTTAACCACAGTTAAGATTTTTACCTTTAACATTAACCTGGGTTACTAAAACAAAAATCTTGTGGTTTCGGCTGTCGGGGTTATGACGGTAAGACCTTTGGAGCTAGCAAACGCCAAGACACGAAATCCCGATGATGCTTAACCGTGGTTTAGAGTATCTTTACTCTCAGTACTGATCTGGGTAAACTTTTTTAAGACTATTTCGCTGTTTCACCCCTCGGGACTTGTAAACTATGTGATCTACAACCTCCAACATGCGACATCCTGAGGTAAAAAAGGAGAGACTCGTTTAAACGATAAAAAAAAAATCATGCCTTGAGAGTAGGATAGCCATCATTGCTTTCGTGATGAGACTTATGAGATTTTGGGTAAGATAAAGGAAAATACCAAAACCAACTTTCGATTTCCAGCATTTAAGATATAAAATTAAAAAAAGGCTAAAAAACAAAGGCGGCTTCGACAGTTGGCACACTTATTTATATGAGAGCAGGGGTGAATCAATATAAGGTTCCATTTGTTTTCTTACTAAACTGCACTTTATCAATTCATTACTTTACCAACCATAAGAAGTCATCAAGAAATGTATATAGATATGAAATGCATAGTGCACAAAGATTTAACATGGAAACCCAAATGGGAGAAAACCACAAAAAAACTTGTATTAAACTATATTTATTGGCAACAACCTATTACAGACACCAATCTGTTTGTTTGAACACCAACTCAGCAACACTTGTAGGCAACAACCTATAGTTACAATATTTCCAGGCACCAACTATAACACCTTGTTTTCCCCCAAGACTATAATTATGCTAAGACTTCATATAAGTATGTTTATGAAGCATGTAATTATGTTTTTATTTAATGAAAACACCAAAAAACCTTTGACTGAGAGGGAACGACATTGCAAGTATTGGCCATGATACACAAGTAGGAATTAATGAAGTAGGGATTGATGAAGTGGCATGGAATGGGAAGCTAATTTGTTTTTATGAAGTAAACAAGAAGCTTGTTTAACAAGCTATCTTATGCTTGCTAAGCCTAAACTCATACCTTCTAGCATACTTGATATGAATGAGTCACATGATTAGTTATGGAAGAATAAGGAAGTGGTTGAGGCAATTAATGGTTGTTGATGGATTGGTATTTTGGAGAAGAAAAAGGCCAATTAGATGAATTCAAAACGTGAGAGTTCGATTTTCCCCCTCATAATGGGAACTATGGATTAAAGGTTTTTTTCTATGGGAAGGCCATGGGAACCCTAAGGAGATCGGTCGAGGAGACCACAAATGGACAAGAGAGACCAGACGCTCAACAAGAAGGGTGTGGTATCAAATATAGAAGTAACACACACACGAGAGCTAAGAAAATAAAATATGAATCGGATTCATGAGCAGTAGACTCATAGAGAATAGCCGTTGAGAACAGAGGAGTTTGAGATCATAGATTGAGAAAAAGTGAGAGGTTTCCTTGAAGAAAATAGGAAACTCATGCAACTTGAGAGTGATCACCCTGAACTAGAGAATCCATGAATCTAGACTAGATAAATAATGGACTACAGTTTGGTGCTTACTGGATAGAATCGACACTAGTAAGGGGAGGTCCCTGATGAACCTTTTAGCTGAGAGGGGACTCCTTTGTGTAGAGGAAATCTAGTTGAGAAACCAATTGATAAAATTGTGCAGTTCCTGAGCTCAATGGAAAGGGGGTAACTTCTATTGTTGTTAGTGGAGGAAGAAGAGTAACCTTCTTGGATCATCTGAGTTGGAAACCGGATGAATCATTTCCCTTGTGGTATCATGGCTTGGCACAGGGGTGGCATACTATAGGAAGGCACTCTGCAGTGTGGCCAAGGGTTGAGAGGAAAGGCATCCTCTCTCAACTAGTCGAAATTGGAAATTTCCCTAGTCAGACAAGTGTATAACTTGTTTTATTCAAATTGTGTACGAATTATGTATGTATGTGTGTAATTGTATGGTTAATGGGAAATGTAAATGCTTGTAATTGACAAAAGGAATATCTGAATGGTTGGTATGAGTTGATGATACCTTGTTATCTTATCAAACCATGAGCTCATTTAAGTGTGGATAGTTTTTTCCCTCATAATTTTGTGGCTTTATAGGAAATCTTGCAGGACATGGAGAAAAACATCATTTAACCACTGACGTGGGTGTCTTATTTATTGGGGAGATCCTTGTGAGGAATAGAGAACCCAAAATCCCGAGGAGGTTCCAATTTTTTCCAGAAATCTTGCAAGAAATGTAAGAACTAACTTTTGATCAATATTAGTCAGTCTTGATAGTCTTAGAGTAGGCATATAACTCTCTGAGGACCGTTAAAGTCTTGAAGAAACCATGAATTTGGACAAGTTCCTAAGATGGGTATTAACTAGTAAGGAAATCATGTGATGCATTTTGAGAGATTACAGTTGTTGATTCAACCAGATGAGTAAATATCAACCCTTCTTTAGGAAGGGAATTATCATCGGGATTGATTGAGTGACAGGACTTAAGAGAAGTCTGAAAATGACGATGAGATTCTAGAGACGAGATCTGGAATGTTGTTCTCGATGCATCATCGTCGAAGTATAGAAGGTCGTTAAGACAATGTGTTGGCCAAAAGTGTCGACGACAATAAAGGCTTGAGAAAAAATAATAGTCGTTGATCAACACATAGGAGAGAGAGAATATCTTCATCGTGGATGCGTGGTAGGTTCCTGTTGGCACAAATGCACTTGAATGTTGCAATTGGAATTGGTCCTAGTTTTTTTAGCAGGCAAACCAAGAGTTATAACCAATCCTAGAGAATAATCATTATTTTTTTTCTATTGATGATTAGAAGAAGAGAAGGTTTGCACCTAGAATTGCATAGAGAACAAAGATTTTCTTTCATGCTTGTTCGCCAGTGATTGTAGATTATAGATGCATTAAATTGTTTTTTTGTTGTTGGCACACTTATTTATATGAGAGAAGGGGTGAATAAATATAAGGTTCCATTTGTTTTCTTACTAAACTGCACTTTATCAATTCATTAATTTACCAACCATAAGAAATCATAAAGAAATGTATATAGATATGCAATGCATAGTACACAAAGATTTAACATGGAAACCCAGATGGGAGAAAACCACAAAAAAACTTGTATTCAACTATATTTATTGGCAACAACCTGATACAAACACCAATCTGTTTGTTTGAGCACCAAGTTAGCAACACTTGTAGGCAACAACCTATAGTTACAATATTTCTAGGCACCAAGTATAACACCTTGTTTTCCCCCAA
Organism: Picea sitchensis; assembly: GCA_010110895.2. Lineage (NCBI taxonomy): Eukaryota > Viridiplantae > Streptophyta > Pinopsida > Pinales > Pinaceae > Picea > Picea sitchensis. The sequence goes on from SNQJ01S0021916.1 coordinate 170,380, forward strand.
GACTGTAATTATGCTAAGACTTCATATAAGTATGTTTATGAAGCATGTAATTATGTTTTTATTTAATGAAAACACCAAAAAACCATTGACTGAGAGGGAACGACCTTGCAAGTACTAGCCATGATACATAAGTGGGAATTGATGAAGTGGCATGGAATGGGAAGCTAATTTGTTTTAATGAAGTAAACAAGAAGCTTGTTTAACAAGATATCTTATGCTTGCTAAGCCTAAAATCATACCTTCTAGCATACCTGATATGAATGAGTCACGTGATTAGTTATGGAAGGATAAGGAAGTCGTTGAGGCAATTAACGGTTCTTGATGGATTTGTATTTTGGAGAAGAAAAAGGCCAATTAGATGACTTGAAAACGTGAGATTTTAGTTTTCCCCCTCAGAATGGGAACTACAGTTTACAGGTGTTTTCTGTGGGAAGGCCATGGGAACCTTAAGGAGATCGGTCGAGGAAACCACAAATGGAGAAGAGAGACCAGACACTGAACAAGAAGGGTGTGATATCAAATATAGAAGTAACACACACACGAGAGCTGAGAAAATAAAATATGAATAAGATTCATGAGTAGTAGACTCATAGAGAATAGCCGCTGAGAATAGAGGAGTTTGAGATCCCAGATTGGGAAAAAATGAGAGGTTACCTTGAAGAAAATAGGAAACTCATCCAACTTGAGAGTGATCAACCTGAAGTAGAGAATCCCTGAATCTAGACTAGAGAAATAATGGACTACAGTTTGGTGCTTACTGAACAGAAACCGACACTATTAAGGGAGGTCCATGACGGAATTTTTAGCTAAGAGGGGACTCCTTTGTGTAGAGGAAATCTAGTTGAGAAACCACTTGATAAAATTGTAGAGTTCCTGAGCTCAGTGGAAAGGGGGTAACTTCTATTGTTGTTAGTGGAGGAAGGAGAGTAACCTTCTTGGATCATCTGAGTTGGAAGTCGGATGAATCATTTCCCTTGTGGTATCATGGCTTGGCACGGGGGTGGCATACTATAGGAAGGCACTCTGCAGTGTGGCCAAGGGTTGAGAGGAAAGGCATCCTCTCTCAATTAGTCAAAATTGGAAATTTCCCTAGTCAGATAAGTGTATAACTTGTTTTATTCAAATTGTCTACGAATTATGTATGTATGTGTGTAATTGTATGGTTAATGGGAAATGTAAATGCTTGTAATTGATAAAAGGAATATCTGAATGGTTGGTATGAGTTGATGATACCTTGTTATATTATCAAACCGTGAGCTCATTTAAGTGTGGATAGTTTTTTCCCTCATAATATTTAGGATTTATAGGAAAAATTGTAGTACATGGACAAAAGCATCATTTAACCACTAACGTGGGTGTCTTATTGGTTGGGGAGATCCCTATTAGGAATAGAGAACCGTAAATCCCAAGGAGGTTCGAATATTTTCTAGAAATCTTGCAAGATATATAAGAACTACCTTTTGATCAATATTAGTCTGTCTTGATAGTCTTAGAGTAGGCATATAACTCCCTGAGGACCGATAAAGTCTTGAAGAAACCATGAATTTGGCCAAGTTCCTATGATGGGTATTAACTAGTAAGGAAATCATGTGATGCATTTTGAGAGATTACAGTTGTTGATTCAACTGGATGAGTAAATCTCAACCCTTCTTCAGGAGGGGAATTATCATCGAGATTGACTGAGTTACAGGACTTAAGAGAAGTCCGAAAATGACGATGAGATTCTAGAGACGAGATCTTGAATGTTGTTCTTGATGCATCATCGTCAAATTATAAAAGGTCATTAAGATAATGTGTTGGCCAAAAGTGTCGATGAAAATAAAGTCTTGAGAAATAATAATAGTCGTTGATCAACACGTAGGAGAGAGAGAATATCTCCATCGTGGATGCGTGGTAGGTTGCTGTTGGCACAGTGCACTTGAATGTTGCAATTGGAATTGGTCCTGGTTTTTTTAGCAAGCAAACCAAGAGTTAAAACCAATCCTGGAGCATAATCATTATTTTTTTCCTATTGATGATTAGAAGAAGAGAAGGTTTGCACTTAGAATTGCATAGAGAACAATGTTTTTCTTTCATTCTTGTTCGCCAGTGATTGTAGATTATAGACGCATTAAATTATTTTTTTGTTGTTGGCACACTTATTTATATCAGAGCAAGGGGAAATCAATATAAGGTTCCATTTTTTTTCTTACTAAACTACAATTTATCAGTTCATTACTTTACCAACCATAAGAAATCATCAAGAAACATATATAGATATGCAATGCATAGTACACAAAGATTCAACATGGAAACCCAAATGGGAGAAAACCACAAAAAAACATGTATTCAACTATATTTATTCGCAACAACCTGTTACAGACACCAATCTGTTTGTTTGAGCACCAACTCAACAACACTTGTTGGCAACAACCTATAGTTACAATATTTCCAGGCACCAACTATAACACCTTGTTTTCCCCCAAGACTGTAATTATGCAAAGACTTCATATAAGTATGCTTATGAAGCATGTAATTATGTTTTTGTTTAATGAAACCACCAAAAAATCATTGACTGAGAGGGAACGACCTTGCAAGTACTGGCCATGATACACAAGTGGGAATTGATGAAGTGGCATGGAATGGAAAGCTAAGCTGTTTTTATGAAGTAAACAGGAAGCTTGTTTAACAAGCTATCTTAATCTTGCTAAGCCTAAACTCATACCTTCTAGCATACCTGATATGAATGAGTCACTTGATTAGTTATGGAAGGATAAGGAAGTGGTTGAGGCAATTAATGGTTGTTGATGGATTGGTATTTGGGAGAAGAAAAAGGCCAATTATATGACTTAAAAACGTGAGATTTTGGTTTTCCCCCTCATAATGGGAACTAGTGACTATAGGTTTTTTCTACGGGAAGGCCATGGGAACCCTAAGGAGATCGGCCGAGGAGACCAAAAATGGAGAAGAGAGACCAGACACTCAACAAGAAGGGTGTGGTATCAAATATAGAAGTAACACACACATGAGAGCTGAGAAAATAGAATATGAATCGGATTCATGAGCAATAGACTCATAGAGAATAGCCGTTGAGAACAGGGGAGTTTGAGATCACAGATTGAGAAAAAGTGAGAGGTTTCCTTGAAGAAAATAGGAAACCCATCCAACTTGAGAGTGATCACCCTAAAGTAGATAATCCCTTAATCTATACTAGAGAAATAATGAACTATAGTTTGGTGCTTATTGGATAGAAACCGACACGGGTAAGGGGAGGTCCCTGATGGACCTTTTAGCTGAGAGGGGACTCCTTTGTGTAGAGGAAATCTAGTTGAGAAACCCCTTGATAAAATTGTAGAGTTCCTGAGCTCAGTGGAAAGGGAGTAACTTATATTGTTGTTAGTGGAGGAAGGAGAGTAACCTTCTTGGATCATCTAAGTTGGAAGCCGGATAAATCATTTCCCTTGTGGTATCATGGCTTGGCACAGGGCTAGCGTACTATAGGAAGGCGCTCTGTAGTGTGGTCAAGGTTTGAGAGGAAAGGCATCCTCTCTCAATTAGTTGAAATTGGAAATTTCCCTAGTCATATAAGTGTATAACTTGTTTTATTCAAATTGTGTACGAATTATGTTTCTATGTGTGTAATTGTATGGTTAATGGGAAATGTAAATGCTTGTAATTGACAAAAGGAATATCTAAATGGTTGGTATGAGTTGATGATACCTCGTTATCTTATCAAACCGTTAGCTCATTTAAGTGTGGATAGTTTTTTCCCTCATAATCTTGCGGCTTTATAGGAAAGCTTACAGGACATGGATAAAAAAATCATTTAACCGCTGACGTGGGTGTCTTATTGGTTGGGGAGATCCCTGTGAGGAATAGAGAACCCTAAATCCTGAGGAGGTTCCAATATTTTCTAGAAATCTTGCAAGATATGTAAGAAATACCTTTTGATCAATATTAGTCGGTCTTGATAGTCTTAGAGTAGGCATATAAATCCCTAAGGACCGATAAAGTCTTGAAGAAACCATGAATTTGGCCGAGTTCCTAAGATGGGTATTAACTAGTAAGGAAATCATGTGATGCATTTTGAGAGATTACAGTTGTTGATTCAACTGGATGAGTAAATCTCAACCCTTCTTTAGGAGGGGAATTATCATCGGGATTGACTGAGTTACAAAAGTTAAGAGAATTCCAAAAACGACGATGAGATTCTAGAGACGAGATCTGGAATGTTGTTCTCGATGCATCTTCGTCGAAGTCTAGAAGGTTGTTAAGACAATGTGTTGCCAAAAGTGTCGACGAAAATAAAGGCTTGAGAAATAATAATAGTCGTTGATCAACACATAGGAGAGAGAGAATATCTCCATCGTGTATGTGTGGTAGGTTTCTATTTGCACAAGGTCAAACCCAAGGTTCAATGCTTGAACAACGCACCAAAAAAACCCTAACTATCAACCCTTTCGGCAACACCTGCGAAGCATATGAAGTCTCACCTGAGGTAGAGGCAGGGGAGGTTGCAGGACTCAAGTGTCTACAACCTAGCTAGGACACAGATTTGTGATTACATACTTCAATAGAACACTTAGCCAATAACATTCATCAAGTTCTAACCCTTATTACAGATCAGCGCAATAGTAACCAAGATTTAAGCACATCTAATCATTTAGCACATAGGATCGGAGGAGATCTAACGTTCATTCATATATAAAGCACTAAGAATCAATGAATCAATCTATCAGGCATCAATATTAAGCATATAAATACATAAACACCATGAATAATATTGCACAAAGCACAATAACAGAAGATATACGTGGTCCACCCCAGTGTGGGGCTATGTCCACCAAATATTCTCTTCTTTATGAGTATCTTTCAATCTCCTTATAGGCACCCAGCTACAGAGACAAATCCGCACAGGACAGGAGATCTGTGCGCACCTCACCAGATCCTCCTTCCCTGAATTAGGTCAAAGAACAAATCCTTACATAGTTTGTGCACAAAACACTTACAAAATGCTTGCACTTAGCTTTGTAAGCCTTAATACATTCATTCACTAATCCAACTACTCATGCATTAAGCCACACCTTGGACTGCCTTCGCTCTAAGACATATCTACTTATTTATACTTTACAAAAGGGGCCTAACCATGGGAGAACCCATGGGATGACATCCCATACCCATTACATAAACCCTAAAATCCCAAAAATCCCACAAAATGGGTGAGATCCTGAGATCATCGCTTCATCTGGATGCTCCATCTTTAACCAGCCTATTGAAGTCCCAAAAAAGGTCAAGCACGACCAAGGTTCTCTCAAAACTTGGTCTAGGGACAACAGGCCCCCAATACTCACATGTGACTCGTCCCGAGTCACTCTGATTTGGGCAACACTACTTTGAAGGCCTCGATCTTAGCTCGATCTGCCTCGACTTGTTGCTTTGTTAGAGCCTCCCACTCGATGAACTCCTAAAGCGCTTGCTTGGTGGCAGGCCCTTCCAGGCATTGTTTTACTGTTGTGACCTTGTAACAACCCTCTTTGTTATGACAACAACTCTGTTAACAGGTGCGATTTTTTTTTTTTTTTTTTTTTTTAAAGAAATAAGAAATTAACAACATCACATAATTCATATCAATGCAAAAACACATAACATCATAACTAAAGTGCCACATGATCAAAATATAAACAAACTCTACAATATTATTGCTGAACAAAATTGCAAAATATAATGCCAAACAATCTCATCATATTATCACCAATAACAATAATTTTCCGAATATAAAACACTTTCTACTTTACCAATTAAAATCGTACCTTAGCCACACGCCCGCTTCGGAGACGTCCCACGCGTTGTGCCTTGTCCGTTCTCCCTGCTGCTTCCTCTTGCCAACCGCTGAAAACTCACCGGTACCTCCCAGCCAAACGCTAGGGGTACTCTGCTTCCCCCTTAGCCCCCCGAGCCGCAAAG
>SNQJ01S0021916.1:187525-198981 GCA_010110895.2 Picea sitchensis
TATTGGGAATGGATTGGTTAGTTTCCCACAAGGAAAGGTTAAATTGTTATGAGAAGGTTTTGGAATGCGAAGATGAGGAAGGAAATGCAAGGATTTTGCAAGGAATTCCAAAGCCAGTTTCAATAAGGAAAATATCACCGTTGCAAATCAAAAATTTCAGTAGAAAAGGGTGTCCCTTGTACAATATACAAGTGCTTAACTCAATAGAGAGTAAAGAGTTGAAGGCTAAATATCACCCAGTACTATGGGAATTCAAAGACATGTTTCCATAGGAGGTGACTGGACTACCTCCAAAAAGAGATCTTGATTCTCAATAGATCTTATTCCTAGAGTAGTACCAACATTAAAATTGCCTTACATAGTGAGCACACTAGAGTTGGTGGAGTTGAATGTGCAACTAAAGGAAATGTTGGATAAAGGTTATATATGGTCGAGTGTGTCCCCATGGGGAGAAACAACCCTATTTGTAAAGAATAAGGATGGCACATTGAGACTATGTATTGACTATAGACAGCTGAACAAGATGACTATCAAGAACAAGTATCCTTTTCCTAGGATAGATGAGCTCTTTGATTAGCTCAGAGGAGTTGCAGTTTTCTCAAATATTGATTTGTAGTTGGGATATCAACAAGTCAAAATCAAGGATGAGCACATCCACAAGATAGCCTTTAGAACAAGGTACATGCACTATGAGTTTGTGGCAGTACCATTCAAACTCATGAATCCACCAACTACATTCATGTGTTTGATGAATAACATGCTCAACAGGCATTTGGACAAGTTTGTCTTAGTTTTTGTGGATGAATTTTTGGTGTATTCCAAGAATAGAGAAGAGCACAAAGAACATCTCAAGATGGTGTTACAAGTGTTAATAGAATACCATTTGTACTCTAAGTTCGGTAAATGTGATTTATTTCAAAGGGAAATCCAATATCTAGGCCATGTGATCTCAACAGAAGGAGTGGCAGTGGATCCTAAGAAAATCAAGGCAATAATGAATTGGCCTGCCCCCAGAAATGTAACATAAATAAGATCCTTCATGGGATTGGTTGGCTATTACAGAAGGTTCATAAAGGGATTTTCTGAGATTGGTAACCCTATTACCTCATTGCAAAGAAAAGGGAAGAAGTTAAATGGCCACTAGAGTGTGAAGAAATATTCCAGTAGTTGAAGCATATTTTGACTAAAGCCTATGTTTTGAAGATTGCGGACCTATAAAAATATTTCTTGGTTTGTACTAATGCTTGAAAGGAATGGAAAAAATATCATGCAAGAAGGGAAAGTGATTTTTTATGAGTCGTGAAAGTTGAATGAGAATGAGCAGAAGTATGTTATACACGATCTAGAATTGGAAATTATTGTGCATGCATTGAAGATGTGGAGACATTACTTGCCCAGGAGATGATTTTTCCTAATGACCGAACACTGTGGTATGAAGTACCTATTCAACCAGCCAATATTGAATGCTAGACAGGTCAGGTGGATGGCATTGATTAGAAAATTTGATTACAAAATCAAGCACATAAAATTGAAGGAAAACAAATTGGCAGATGTCCTCAATCAAAGTGTCAGACAATACACTTAGAAACTACAAGTGTAGGGAAGTCTAATATTAAGTAGAGGATTAAAACCCTCTTGTAGGGAGATGATTTTTTCACTCAAGTGGAAGAAGGGTTACAACGAGACCCTAGAGGGAATAAATATGAAGGGTATCATCTTGGAGATGATAGTCTCTTGTTATATAATAATAGATTGTACGTGCCTAATTCAACAGATTTGAGGCATTTAATTATGGACGAGTTCCATAAAATTCCCTATGTAGGTTACCATAGTTCCCAAAAAACGGTGACAGTGATAAGGTAGTTGTATTATTGGCCCAGGATGAAGAAGGAAATCACTCAACCCATTGCCAAATTCTTGGAATGTCAACAAGTGAAAGTTGAAAATAAACATTATGCAGGTCTATTACAACATTTTCCTATTCCTGATTGGAAATGGGAAATGATTTCCATGGATTTCATCATCAGTTTTTCAAAAACAATAAAACAACATGATGTGATCATGGTGGTAGTGGATAATCTAAGGAAGGAAACTCATTTTATCCCAATTAAATCTACCTTCAAATCCATAGATGTTGATAAAATTTTATGAAGGAAATTTTGAGATTGCATGGTTTTCCCAAGACCATAATTTCGGATAGAGATGCCAATTTCACCTCATGTTTTTGGAGAACATTGTTTGCAGGCTTGGGAACAAAATTGGAATTTAGTGCATCCTACCATCCTCAAATAGATGGTCATATTGAAAGAGTGAATAGAATATTGTAAGACATATTGAGAATGCATCTTATGCATCAACCCAAATAGTGGGAGGACATCTACCTTTGGTAGAGTTTTCCTACAATAATGGTTATCAAGAATCAATGAAATTGAGCCCTTTTGAGGTCTTGTATGGTAGGAAGTGTAGATTTCCAAATAGTTGGGACAACCTAGTGGATAAGATCACACTTGCACCATAATTGCTCAAGGTGATGGAGAAGACAATGGTTAAGATAAGGAAAAATATAAAATTAGCTCAAGATAGACAAACGAGATATGTAGAAAACAAGAGAACTCAAAGAGAGTTAAAATTAGGAGACCATGTGTATCTTATAGTGAAATCCAAGAGGAGTTATTTAAAAATGGGAATGTGTGCTAAATTGGCACCCCGCTATTGTGGACCATTTGAAGTACTGGAAAGAGTGGGACTAGTAGCATACAAACTTGCATTACCACCTACTATTAGAGATCATAATGTGTTCCATGTATATTTGTTAAATAAATATGTACATGAACCTAATCATGTCATTGATTGAATGATGATACAGGTGGAAGTAGAAGGAGAATTTCAACCCAAACCACAATTCATCTTGATTAGGAGAGAAACAATGCTCCATAACCGGTCCATTATGCAGGTCAAGGTGCAATGTAAGCACTTTGGAGTAGATGAAGCTACATGGGAGCTGGAAGATGCTAGGATATTGGCATACCTATTTTCATTTTCTATATAATTGTACATACATGGTGTTTTAAACACCAAGGAAAGTGTTTCTTTTAAGGGGGAGGGGAATGTAACACCCTATTTTCCCCCAAGGCTATAATTATGTTTTGATTTAATGAAAATACCAAAAAATAACTAAATGAGAGGGAATATCCTTGAAATTAATGGCCATGATACACAAGTGGAAATTGATGAAGAAGGGATTGATGAAGTGGCATGGACTAGGGCGCTGAGTTGTTTTAATGAAGAAAATAGGAAGCTTGTTTAACAAGCTAACTTATGGTTGCTAAGCATAAACTTGTACCTTCTAGTGCACCCGATCTGAATGAGACACATGATCAGTTATGGAAGGTTAGGGAAGTGGTTGAGGAAGTTAATGGCTATTGACGAATTGGTCTTTTGTTGAAGTAAAGGGCCAACTAGATGACCTGACAATAGGACATTATGATTTTCCCCTTCATAATGGGAACTGCGGACTGCAGGTTGCATCTACATGAAGGCCACAATAATCCCAAGGATATCGACCAAGGAAAAGAAAAAAGGTGGAAAAATGCCACTAGATACCACACATGGAGAGGAGATACTAGACACTTAGCAAGCAGAGTGTGGTATCATAGATAGAAGGAACACATGCATGGGAGCTGAGAAATGAAAATTTGAATCAGATTTGTGAGGAGTAGACTCATAGAGAACAAGTGCTGAGAAAAGAGGATTTCAAGAGCACATCTTGAGAAACATTTATAGGTTTCCTTGAAGAAAATAGGAAACTTGTCCAACTTGAGAGTGATCACCCTAAAGAAGAGAAGACTTGAATCCATATTGGAGCAATAATGGACTACAACTTGGTGCTTACTGGATAGAAACCGACATTGGTAAGGGGAGTTCACTAAGGAACTGTTTAGAAGTGAAGGGACTCCCTTGTGTAGAGGGACTCCCTTTGGACAGGGGCTTGGAATGGGGGTGACATACTGTAGAGACGTACTCTATAGTGTGGCCTAAGGTTGGGGTGAAAGGCATCCTTGTTGGCACTTCGCGCGGTTGTAAGACCCTAGGTTCAAGTTATCTTGACCAACAAAACCCTTCAAACACTGACCCTTTCGGCATCACCTACATGTAGATGAAGTCTCACCCAATGTATCTATTGGGACTACAAGAACTAGGTTTCTACAGTAGTGAGGGAATGGGAGATGATCATTCCATTCTTTCTTACTTATTGGTTATGAGCGCATTGTTCTGTCTTTGTTCTTCAATATCTATTTAGTGAGTTCATATACATATTACCATTATATTCCATATTAAAATATAAACCCTTTAGTGTAACAGTCATAACTATTGTTGTTACACATTATTTTGGTCACCCATGTGATCAATTGACGATATATGTATTGCTTACTCCTTTGTTCCTTGAAGCTATTGAAGCTACTAAAGAAATAAGACTTTCTCCCTGAGAAATAGAATCATCTCTCCTTTCTTAAAAACCCTATCAAAGAAGATCGTTGCACCTTGCCAAATGATAAGGGTGTGATGATCCCTGATCGTTGCATACTGCACCATAGTGGATTGAGGCGTCGTCGCAGGATGCTTGTGTTTAGGGTGCAACGATAATGATAATGATAATGATATTCCATATTTTGATAGGAATATGGAATGAGACTAATGATGGGAGTTGGGGGTCTTCTTTATCTAAATCAAATGTGATTAGATGGGTGTCTACATGATCTACTGCCCCCAATTGTGAAAGTAATTCCTTTCATTGGAAAGGGTATGTTTGAAGGACTTCCATAAATGACATGGCAGTGGGTGACTGAGTGAGATTTTCAACAATATTGTAGCTATGGGCGACTTGAGCATAAGGATTATGCACATTCTTGCGCAAGGGTGCACAAGGTGTCTGAATGATATCTTTAGTGTTAGGACGAGGGATCATCAATGGTTGTCCAATTGGTGGTTGGGGGGCATTCGAAGTTGTAGGTAATGGATAAGAGGATGTACCATATTGGTGACTGCGAGTTTGTAAGATGATTTCCTTGAGGTGGGATAGGGTTTTATAATATCATCGGTGGTGGTGGTGGTATATAAGTGGGAGGTCCTTGAGGTGGACTTTGAGGGTTGGGAGCTCGCTGAGGATTCATGGAATATTTCATCCATTTGTAGTTCGTGATTTGAGGGAAATTGTGAGTGTATTGGCCATATTCTCCACATAATGCACAAAGGTAATTGTTTCAAAGGTTCTTCGTTCACCCTTATCATGGTTGGAAATTATTAATATTTCCCCCTTGAGGGTTTTGGTTGGGTTGGTGTTGGTTACCCCCAGCATGGGGGTTTTGTTGAGGGGGGTTCCCTCCTTGTCCCTTATTCCTATTCTTTTGTTTCTTTTGGTTATTTTTCGGTTGGTAAGGTGGATTGGTCTTATTCAACTATTCAAAATATTGAATTTTTTGAAGAGGGGAAGGTTGGATGAAATTGACCCTTGTCTGGTTTTGTCCATGTGGGGATGTGACAGGATGTGGTGGACCTGGGAAGGGATAGTATGGGTTACCTTGTGGGGTTCCATATGGGTTGTAAGAAGTGGAGGTGGCTCCATTATTACTAGGTGTATATGAAATTGTTGGTGGAGGAACTATTTGTGGGACAAAGATTGGTTGGGGAAGTGATGTGGGTATATGGGTACCCATGGGGAGAAGAGGAGGTTCCATGAATGGTGGTTGGAAGGGGGGGAGGATAATATGAAGCTCCCCCATATGGTTAAAAGTATGGTTTCATCCCATATGTGGGTACTGGATATGCATGTGGTTGATTATTAGCCATGGAGTTGATCAACCCATCAACAACATGCGATGTTCCAGATTTCTATTTATCAAAGGGTAAAGGACAAGGAGCATTTGAAAGGACCATGTATAGGTTATCTAATTGGGAATATATGAGGTCAAATTTTTGTTCCTTGGTGATGGCTTCATCTTCAGTTTGAGGGAGGGATGTAGCCACATTGTTGGAAAGGGTAGGAACAAGCGATCAGAGGAAATAATCTATCCTTTGTGACATAGCCGCGCTCCCCTGAGCATGTCCGCTCACAAGATCTTCTCTTCCTTTCGGCCCAAAGAACTAAAACGTTCTTCTATTTCCCTATCAGGAAATCCACACCCACAGAACACTTAACATGATTCCCCCCTTCTTTGCTTATCGGGAAATTGGAACTCGCAACTTGCGAGTCCAAAGGTCGAGCATTACACCCACGGATCACCAAGACCCAATGCCTAAGTCAACGTTGACCTCACCTTAACCTTTTCGGGACTTCTGCTCTCTCGCAATTTCGTCACTCGCGATATCGAACCACTCGACTTACCGACTTCCGAACCTCGATGAGCCGAAACTCCGATGTGCTCACGGGTTGGCTTTTCAACGGTCCCGTCACCTCTATCGAGATTTCAGATTTCGCTGGATCGTGAATCCTAATGCCAAAATTTTCGGGACTTTCCCTTCCCCGAACTCCGATACAGGGTGCCACTTATCTTCCACTAGCTCCTGTGGCCCCACACTATTTACGTCACCGTTGGGATATCGCGGATCGTGATTCCAAGCAGCAAGATTTCTCTGTCCTGGAAACTCCTGATACTCTAAGCCCCGACTTCATCCAACCTTATGACATGCGTCCTTCCTGATGGACGGTCCCGATTTGTTGGGATATCACATTTCACGATATCACAATTCTTCTTGCAATAATTTGGAGCTTCGACTCATGAAACCCTAATCCATGATATGCATGTGGATCCAACGACCCTCGTGGTCATGATCAATGGCTCCACCTCTCCTGAGCTTGGAATCCTTTGGGAATACATCGTCGTATCTTCCCCGCTCCTTTCCAAGATCCAATGGCTTACGGTGATTCACGAATTCTCCTCGGAGAATACTGACCGTCCATTCCTTCCAGATGAATTCTGCGAAAGGACTAAGTGTTCCTTTCCACGGAACTCGTTCACTTGCTTGCAAACTTGTAGCACTTGCTTGAACACTTCAATCACAACTTCTATGTGCGATCCTTCGATGAGTTCGAAGACACTATCCTTCCTGAGCTTTACTGTGACTTTGAGCCTTAGAAAAGCCTCCCTACATGCACTTCTTGCAGCAACCCTTCAAGGAAATGAGAACAAAAGCTATCTCTATTTGAACCCCTTTGTCAACACACTCCTTGCGGACAAATTCGACTGCACTCCTTGCAGGAATTCTCTGGCTCAAATAGAGAAACAATTGAAGCTCATTCCATCTCTCTCTCTGACTTCAATTCATACATGAATTCATATACACAGCATATAAAAGCAAATGTTTAACAGGGAACAAACATTCATGAGCATAGCATTCAACACACATACATAGAGAATAACACAAAAGCCATGAATCTAAATCAATTTCTTCTATTAATTCAAGATCTGTACATGGGTGTTCTTCTACAGTTCTCTGCTTCTCTTCTTCTTCTTCTTCTCTTCTGTGCTCAGGCTTTTGTTACAATGATACAATGAAGGTGTCTATATTCGTTTTCCCTCTGTCTTTCTAAAACTGTCTAATTTATGAATTAAAATCCTATCTACCTGCATTAACTATATTAAATGTCGTATATCTATTAAAGGACGAGAGTGATCCACTCAAGGTCCATTTACAATATAAAAGTGTGCTTCATCCTAAATGAATCATTTAAAATCGTGCAACAACTTCCAAGGAAATTTCAAAATCTTTGCTAGATGATCCAGCTATTTTCTTCTTCCGCGTTGGCTCGCTTGATGAGTTGGTGATGCTCCTGCATCATACTCCTCGGCTTGAAAATTTTCATGGGCTCCTATCCATGAGCTCCTGCACGGTCTGTCCATGCTTCTATATTTCTGCTTTAGTCTCCCAGCTGGCATCTTCTACTGGATGGCCCTTCCATTTGACCAGATACTCATAGTATTCTTTTCGCCTGGTCGTCTTACCCACTCTCTTGTCTAGTATGCATTCCATCTGCGGCTTTTCTGCAACTAGCATCTGCTTCATCCATTGAATCACTGGCTGCTCAGTCCCAGTCTCTGCTTCTCTAGCTCTGTATGGGTATAAATCTAAGATATTGAATATTGGAGATATTCCGATCCCATCTGGTAGCTCGATCTCTTAATCATTTCCCCCCAATCTCTTCAAGACCTTGCATGGCCCGATTTTCTTCATTTTCAACTTATTATATGTCCCCCTTGGGAACCTTTCTTTTCTCAAATGTGCTAGAACTAACTCACAAACCTCAAAATGAAGTTGTCTCTTCGGCTGGTCGGCTCTGTGCTTGTATTCTTGACTTGAATTCTACAGTCGTTGCTTCACCTGGCTGTGAAGTTCTTTCATAGCCTCCGCGAATTCTTCGGCACTTGCGCTCCTAGTAGCAATCTGTTCCAAATCCCTTAATTCAAAAACTCCCTCGACTGTGTTCCATACACAATCTAGAATGGGCTTCGGTCTGTGCTCCTATTCACTGAGTCATTGTATGCAAACTCTTTCTGCGGCAATATGCTATCCCACTGGCTGTGGTGTTCCGCCACCAGGCTCCTCAGCAAGTCTCCTAGACTTCTGTTCACCACTTCTATCTGTCCATCCGTCTGAGGATGATAAGCAGAACTAAACATCAAGTTAGTCCCCAGCTTCTTCCACAAAGTCCTCCAGAAATGTCCCACGAACTTTGTATCTCTGTCTGAAACTATGCTTTTTGGCAATCCATGAAGTTGAATGACCTCCTTGAAAAACAGATTTGCAATATGAGTCGCATCGCTGGTTTTCTGGCATGGGATAAAATGTGCCATCTTGGAAAACTTGTCCACTGCTACAAATACTGAATCAAATCCTCTTTGCATCTTTGGCAAACCCAATATGAAATCCATGCTAATTGCCTCCCATGGTCTTTCCGGTATGGGAAATGGATAATAAAAACCTGCATTCTACTTCCTTCCCTTTGAATTCTAGCAAATCTTGCACTTGTCTACAAACCTCTTGACCTCTGACCACATCCCTGGCCAAAAGTATGATTCACTCAACTTCACGAATGTATTATCATGACCGAAATGTCCGACCAATCCTCTGCTGTGTTTTTCCTTCAACAGATTCTCCCTCATGGAGAAATTTGGAATACACAACTGATTGACTTTGAACAACAATATTTCTTGAGTCACATACTCTATCCACTGGCTTATGTCCCTGAGAACTGGATTCTCAGCTGCCTCGTACGCCTCCTTAAAATCTGGATCATCTCTATACATGTCCCTGAGATTCTCAAATCCCAACGTTTTGACTCGAAACTCCTGTAACAGCAAATGCTTCCTGCTCAAAGCATCAGCCACTTTGTTAGTAGTACCTGAGATATTCTTAATTACAAAAGTGAAATTCTTCATGTATTCGACCCACTTAACATGCCTCTGATTCAACTTCTCCTGTTGAGTCACATATTGTAATGCATGGTTATCACTATATAACACAAATTCTTTTGGGATCAAGTAATGCCTCCACTTCTTCAATGCCTGGATGATAGCATAGAATTCCTTATCATACATGGAGTACTTAAATTTTGCCTCATTCATCTTTTCATTGAAATATGCAATCGGTCTGTCCTCCTGACTCAAGACCGCTGCTATGGCAAACCCGCTTGCGTCACATTTCAATTGAAATGTCTTCTGGAAATCTGGAAACACCAGAACTGGTTGTTCCATGATATTCCACTTCAACAGATTGAAGCTCTTCTCAGCCTCTGCTGTCCAGTGAAAATACTTGTGTCTTTTCTTCACTGTATCCATCATCGTTGCACTAATCCCGCTAAAATTCCTGATGAATTTTCGTAGAAACTAGCCAGTCCATGAAAACTCCTCACCTCAAAAGTATTTCTCGATGATGGCCAATTCTTGATCACTTCTACCTTATCTAGATCCATCCTCAACTCATTCTCTGAAATAACAAACCCCAAGTAAATGAGCTCTGTCTTCATAAATGAGGATTTCTTCATGTTTATCAACAACTTCTCCTGCTGTAGATTCTTCATCACAATGGCCAAATGCTTCAGATGTTCCACCTTCGTCTTACTAAAGATCAGTATATCATCTAGATATACAATGACAAATTTTTCGATGAACTCCCTCAGAACTTCGTTCATCAACCTCATAAAGGTAATTGGTGCATTCATTAAGCCAAATGGCATGACCAACCATTCATACAAACCTTCATTTATCTTGAATTTTGTTTTCCACTCATCACCTTCTCTCATGCGAATATGGTGATATCCACTTTTCAGATCAATCTTTGAAAAATATTCTTCCCCACCCAGGCAATCCATTGAATCATACATCCTCGGCAATGGAAATCTATACCTGATGGTTATCTTGTTAATCGCCCTCGATTCGGTACACATTCTCCATCCTCCGTCTTTCTTCAGACTGAGTACTGTTGGAACAACACACAGACTCAAGCTTTCCCTGACTAACCCTTTGTCCAACAACTCTTGGACCTGTCTTTTAACCTCCTCATTTTCTTGCGGCGTCAGCCTGTACACAACTTTGTTTGGAAAACTAGCTACTGGTATGAGGTCAATATGATGACTCACACTCCTCATCGGTGGCAACGAATGAGGTAATTCATCCACCACAATGTCAGCGAAATCTTCCAGTAGTTCTTGAATCTCCTCTGGTAGATCATCCACTCTTGTGCTAGTCATAACAATCCTCAGCTTTCTGACCACAAAGAATTCCGGATCTTCTTTCTTCTTCACCTCCGTGAGAAGTTCCTTCCCACTCATGAGAAGTACAGTATTACTTACTTCCTTGTTCACCTCCTTATCCTTTATTGGAAGCAACATATGGGTTCTCCCATTCTTCTCTAAGGTATACATATTCATCTTCCCATCATGAATTACGTTCCTGTCATATTGCCATGGTCTACCCAGCAATAGATGACAAACATCCATAGGAATGACATCACACAAAATCTTATCATTATATCCTCCTATTTTGAATTCAACCAAGCATTGTTTAGTAACAGTTACCTGGTGTCCTTTCTGTAGCCATGAAACCTTGTATGGACTCGAGTGATCAGTTGTCTCCAGCTCCATTTTTTCCACCATCTCGGTTGAAACGAGATTATCTGTGCTACCCCTGTCCACGATAACCTTGAATAACCTATCCTTAGTCTTGTAGGATGTTCTGAAAAGTTTGGTCCTTTGAGTTGAGTCCTCCACCTCCTTCTCAGGTGTTAAGAGAGATTTACGCATCATCAGTGACCTCCCGCCTTCAGCGTCTTCAGCCTCCACGTCTCACCGCTGTGCCTCAACGATATGAGCTTCTCCTCCCTCCTTCTTTTTCTCTAGACACTCATAGGACTTGTGCCCATTCTTTCCACATGTGAAGCATGTGATTACTCCACCTCTTCCT
>SNQJ01S0021916.1:209084-223763 GCA_010110895.2 Picea sitchensis
CCTTCATAAATTGGGATAAAGAGTAATCTATATTCTAATTGATGAAATATTTTATGTTATGCATGTTCTAACAATATTTATTACATTCACATTTCTTGCAAAATTAAATGTACATGAAAGAAAATTTGGTTCTTATATGAGCATTGAAGTTATGGAATATGCTTAGGGAACTTATATCCATGATGAAGAGATCATAGGTCTTCATGTTGTCATGGGTAATGCTGAGACAAAGTCAAATGGGAGAAGATGTGGGCATGAGTCTGTAGCTATGAGAAGACTTCATAGGGAAGTGCGGAGATATAGAGAAGATAATGAAAGGATTATGAAGGCTCAGGAAGAAATACTTCAGATTCTAGATATCTTACATAATAAACTCAATAAATACTCTGGCACCAAGAAATTAGCTAGTGCTAGACAAGTGACAAGAAACAAATCTCAAAGAAAAAGGGATGATCATGGAATGATAGAAAACCAAGAAGCATGAGCAGGCATCATCATTCACCAAGGAAATCCACTAGAATAACTCATGTAAGTTCAAGTCCAGGGAGCATCCCAAGTATGTGTCTTGTCTGGAGGTAAAGGAGAAGGCCTGAAGCAGACATCTTAGAAGGTGAACTCAAAAAAATCAAGCCACCAAATTTAAATGGTGAGCATAGGAAAAGAGAATATGTTGAGGCCTCACTGTTGGAAATGAAGAAACATTTCCATCTACATGATTACCCCTCAAGGGTAGAAGCTAGAATTGAAAGCTATCACTTGCAAGGAAAGGAAACCATGTGGTGGGATCAACTTAAGAAATCCAAACACCTTATGAGAAGAGGATCTGATGGATGCAGTTCAAAGTATATTTCCAAGAGAAATATTTGTTTGAGCATTAGTATGAAAGAAATATGAAAGAGTTCTTTGAACTCAAGTTGGGAAGCATGACAATGGATGAATATGAGAAGAGGTTCTTTGAATTGTTGAAGTATGTGGACTTCATAAAGGATGAGAAAGTCAAAATCCAAAGGTTTCAAAGTGGGTTACCTTCTTTATATAGTGACAATATTCAATATAATAACCCCAAAACAGTGGAGGAAGCCATAAGGATAACAAAGCATCTTTATGAGAAAACTAAAGGCCAATTTTCCAAAAGGCTTGGAATGACAAGATGAAGGGTAAAATGGGCAAGTGAGGATAAAGGAAGAAAACATGAGCAAGACAACATTCAAAAAAATATATGGGAATTATGTGGCCGTGATAGTGCCACTTGGAATATCAAATGCCCTATCTATTTTTATGTGTCTAATGAATTGAGTGTTCCAGGAATACCTGGACAAGTTTTTAATTGTGTTCCTAGATTATATACTCATCTACTATAAATCAGAAGAGGAACATGAAAAGAATTTGAAAATGGTGTTGCAAGTTTTAAGAGAGCATAAATTACATGCTAATATACGTATATGCATACTTTATCAAAACAAGATTCACTACTTGGGGCATATAATTTCAAAAGAAGGGATAACAATGGATCCTAAGAAAATAGAGGCCATTAGAGGATGGCCAACGTCAAGAAATGTCATAGAGGTTATATTATTCATGGGTCTTATATGTTCTTACTGAATATTCATAAAAGGATTCTCAAAGTTTGCAGGTCCAATCACTTTGCAAAAGAAGGGAGTGATATTTGAATGGACTTCCAAGTGTAAAGAGATATTTTAGCAGTTGAAATATATTTTGACAAGTGCACCGATATTAAAGATTTCATATCCATATGAGGATTTTGTTGTGTGCACAGATGCATTCAAGGAAGAACTGGGTGGAGTCCTCAGTAAAAAAGATCACGTTGTATGTTATGAGTCCAGGAAATTAAAAGACCATGAGAGGAATTATGCTACACATGACCTGGAGCTAGAAACAATTGTACATGTATTAAAAATGTGGAGACATTATATTATGGGAAATAAATTTGAGCTAAGGACAGGCCACTGTAGTTTGAAACATTTGTTTGGAAAACCAACATTAAATGCCAGAAAAAATAGATAGTTGGAATTCCTTAGTGAATATGATTTTGAAATTAATCACATCAAAGGAAAGGAAAATCAAGTGGCTAGTGAACTCAACACGAGAGATCATGAAGTACATATTGCATCCATTAGCATGTACAAGACTGATATGAAACATAAAATTATTGTAGTAACAAATTCAGGCTAGCAATATCTAAAAATAAAAGAAACATTAAAACAAGGTAGTTTTCAATAGAAATTTAGTTTTTATGAGATAAAAGAAGATGGAATTCTCATGTACAAAGGAAAAGTATATGTGTCTAATTCCATTGAGCTAACAAATGCAGTTCTAAAGGAAATGCACAATGTGCCATTTTTCGGGTACCTAGGATATCAAAAGACAATTGCAATGGTAAGAAGCCAATATTTTTGGTCAAGAATGACAAAAGAAGTGGCTAATTGCATAGACAGATATTTAGAATGCTAGAAATTGAAGATTGAACATAGAAATCCAGTAGGGTTACTACACCCATTTCCCATTCCAGAATGGAAGTGGGAAGTTGTCACAGTTGATTTTATTACAAAATTTCCCAGAACAATGAAGCAACGTGATTTCGTCATGGTGGTGGTGGATAAATTAACTAAGGAATCACATTTCATTCTAGTGAATACTACACACAAGGAAACACATATTGCAAAAATCTATAAGAAAGAACTTGCTAGGCTTCATGGAGTGCCTAAGACAATAGTTTCAGAAAGATATTGAAAATTTACTTCCATATTTTAAAAGGGTTTGTTCAAAGGCTTTGGAACAAATCTAAATATTAGTACACCGTATCACCCAACGTCAAATGGATAGACATAGAGGACTATCAGAATAATTGAGGACATCCTCAGAATGTATATGATGGATCAACCATCAAAGCGGGAAGATTATATCCACTTAGTAGAATTTGCATACAATAATGGGTATCAGGCCTCATAAAAAATGAGTCCATTTGAAGCATTGTATGGTAGAAAGTGTAACGCACTAGTGAGTTGGGATAATAAAGCAAATAGAGTAGTTGTTGGCCCATAATTTTTCAAGGAAATGGACGAGAAGATGGAAATAATCAAGAAAAATTTAAAGGATTCATAGGATAGGCAGAAAATTTATGCAGACAATATTAGAGTGTTCAAAGATTTCAAAGTGGGCCAACATGTATTTTTAAAAGTGAAGGAAAATAGAAGTTCGTTAAGATTAGGAAATTGCCCAAAGTTGGTAGTGAGATATTGTGGAACTTTTGAAATATTAGAATTGATAGGGCCAGTTTCATATGTGCTAGCATTGTCTGCATCCATGAGAGTGCATAATTTGTTTCATGTATCAATATTAAAGAAATATGTGTTGGACCTTAACCACATAATTAACTAGAATATGATCCAGTTGGAGCATGAAGGGGAGTTTCGAGTGGAACCATTATGCTTCATGGACCATAAATTCAAAGTGATCAGGAACAATACCATAGGGTTGGTAAAGGTTCAATGGAATTTCTACAGTCCTAAAGATTCAGCATGGGAGCATAAAGAAAACATGCGAGAAGAATACCCATAATTGTTTTTCAATTATGAAGAAAATAGAATGCAAGAATCCATTATGAGTAGCTAGAGTCCTTGAACCACATCTCATAGTCCTAGCCAACCTGTGTTGGGACCTTGATAAAATAATGACACATTCCTTGGGTTATCCCTAATAAATGAATGGTGCATTCCTTCGGTATACATGTTGAGAGGAGCAGGAGATTTTGGTTCAAGGAACTGATGCTGGAGTGGCGAAATTGTATAATTTTATTTCTTAAGTATTGTGATGTAAATTTGTGTGTGTGTGCGTGCGTGTGTGTGTGTGTGTGTGTGTGTGTGTGCATGTATGTATGTATGCAAGTAAGTATGTCATCATAGTGTGCACAAAGGATGGTGCACCATTGTAGGGGAGGGGGAGTGTAACATCCCCACTATAATCCCTAGTTTAATTAATGATTATGTAGATATAATGCGTGGTTATGATGAAAGTGATGTATATGCAAAATGTATTTCTAAATTTTAACCATAAAATGTGATGCCAACTTCTAAGGGGACATGGACAAATATGGAGGGAGAATTAATCCACAAGAGAGGGGAGGTTTTAGGATAATGCCTAATAGAGGGGTCCAAGGGGGAATTACCCATGTCTATTAATTCCATCCACAATCCTAAATTTTATTATCATTATGTATTAAACTCTAGTTTATGATTGGATGTTCCCAAATCCAATCATTGAATGCATGTTAGAGGGTGAGTGTGAGAAATCACATCCCATAGTTATTGGGAGCATGGGGGATGAGTACATTCATCTTGGGGAAGTGTGTGAGTCAAGCAAGCAAGACAAAGGCAAAGGAGACAAATTCACATGGGATGTGTTGAGGAGTCTTAAATCCCTTTAACTCAACAACAAGAACCAAACCCGCCACCGAGGCCCAATTAGACTCTGAAGCATTTAAGGGTGGAATGGTTCTCCAGATCTTGCCATCCAACCAATTAATCGATGGGATTTACGTTTTCTTTTGAAGGCTTCCCCTTCAGTTCTAACATTCTCTTTTTGTATTTTCTCTAATAGGTGGGACCGATACAAGATAAAAGTCAGTATAAACCAACTAGGTAACAAAGTGGTAAAATCTTAGCTACTAGAGAAGAGGATGAGCTTGGGATAACCCTTTCACTCTTAAATATTGCAGTTTCTAATTGGGCCTCAGTGGCCGGTTTGGTTCCTGTTGTTGATTTAAAGGGATTTAAGACCCCTCAATAGAATTGGTGCTAGAAGGAGGGCGAGAAGAATGAATGGCTGGCAATATTTTTTACAAAATCTCTCACACAACCTGTAGATTCAAAACATCCCACCTGCATGGCTAGTCATTCCCAAGACATCCCAGACACATTGAGTACTCATGAAACGAGTAACTCACCCCAGCATGAGGAAGAACACATGTTCCATGATATACCTTATGCTCTTCCTCATGAGGAATTGAACCAATTCATAGGAATCACAAGAGCTTACGCCCGTCAGATCGGTGCATTGCCCTTAGCTCCGTTACTTCTGTTATCACCATAACAATTACACTTGAAATTCAAGTTTCATATTTAGTAGGAGACTAAAGCGATGAAGAGTCATGGCACAATTTGGAGGTCCAGGTCATATGTGGCGGCATGTGGAAAAATATAGCGAGAGTGCAAAGGAGAGGATCCGATGGACCATGGATCTTGAAGCAACCAAGATCAACGGTCGAAACCCATATCAGGTGGTGAAATAACATGAAGTTTAATTATGTGAAGGCAAGCTGGGGAAAACTATCATTGTTTCATTCATGGACACATGGCGCCTTCAAAGGTACATCGGGGAAGAAAGAGGTCTCCCTAAAAACATTTTCCCAAAAGCCCCAATGTCATGGGTTCTAATGTCATTTGAATACGCCAAATCAACAATCCATGTGGGGGAAGGTAACGGCTAGTCAAATCACCTCATGCCACTCATTCAGGTACTTCACATCCATGCAATGCCAGAAAAACGCCACTGGATAACTAACTCTAAGGCTCATCATTTGAAATATATTGGTCAAGCATGATAAACCAACATACCTACAAGTAATCTTGTTGGTAATTCATGATTGAGACTCAAGGAATACCGATCTTCAAATATGGGTGGCATTATTCTACTCCAGGCAATCACCGTCTCATTCACAAGCAAAGTAATCTCAAACTGGATCGATTTCCTGATTTCTGTAGAGTTAAGGAAAAAAAAAATCGCGCTCTCTGCAAAGTTGAAAGATATGGACAAAGACAATCAAACAATATCCAGTGAAACAAGGTTTTCAACTAACATGGAAATCTTATCAATGAGTAAGAAAGAAAGGTCAATTGCATAGATATTAGCAACCAAATTCCATACAGACCCTGCGATAGAACTAGAATCAGGGGTCAGATTAAATCATGTTATGAGGGACCTAATCATCAACAGACACATGGATGAACTCTACAAGTGAGCAGTGAAGAATAAATGGAGCAAACAACATAAGGCAGAAACTAGAGTTGAGGTGATCGAAAGCATTGGGGAAAATCAACCAGTCTAGTTGAACACTTTAAAAGAGGAAATCGCTAGGCTGGAATAAATTCTCAAGTGGAATTGAGTACGTTCCAAAAAAATTTGGACATATGGAATTCAAATAAAAATCCTCAGATAGGTCAGACCTGTTTGTAATGATCCCTGTAAAATAGGAAAACTGTCGTTATACATTACTCCTTTTTGTAACCAACCTCTATCTTTAGAACTATGGGGAAGTTTAATTGTTTTGAATTCCATGTGTAAATCCTCTCTCTCTCTATATATATATATACCATCCTGAGGATATAGAAGGCATGAGAGAAGGAGGGGGCCTACCCTCGTTGTAGGTAGACATTGTAAGATCATGGAACTAAACTGAATATATGACGCATAAGCAAAATTTTGAACTGTTTATGAAAATATTCTAATTGGTTGTGATATGAGTTGTGTATTCCTTCATAGTGTGTGTTTCCTATGTCTTTAAAATTCCATTTGCAAGTTCCTCTTTTAAATTGGAAAGTTAAAAGTCTGGAATTCGTCTGATGATGCTCTAGAATTAGCAATTTAAATTCATGTGATTCTCTTCTCAACTATTTCAAAATTCATTTTAATATACTCTGAAGCAGTTATGTGTTTTCCTTTTTCCTCTTTTTCCATGAAAATTTTAGTTTGAAAACTCAGACTCATTGCCTCACTTAGCCTTTCTCCTCTAGATAACTTCTAATGACCTGCTACTACATTAATTATTTATGACTCCATAGCCCAATTGTTACCGCTCATTTCTTCAGCAATTTCATAATACCCCCCAAAGCAAACCAAATCTAGACAATGATTTCCAAAGAAATATCAAGTGACATGAGAGAGCCTTCTCTGAGTTGGGTGAGCTAGTGCCCAGTTCTAAAGCTGGTTGAAACAATTACCTTTGTCATTTGTCTATCATCTAGACAAAATTTACGGAGTGCTAACATTATGGCGTCGTTGCTATGGATGAAATTGAAAATTTTCCCTGGGAAAGAATGACATGGTTGAGTTCTAAGGCCTGAGAGTAGCAGACACTTGGGCACATATTGGTTGTATTCTTGCTCTGGCGACTCCACACATCAGAAAATCAGTTTGAAGGTGATTCCACTGCTAGAAGGATCCAGAAATTTAAATTTTCAATGGAGAATCCACTCTCAATACAGAATCCAACTTCCAAAACATTATTGGCGACTCAACTCAATCTTCAAATGTAATTCGAAGACTCCACTAGAAATGAGATCCCTTGACAGAGGTATGAAAAGACATTATGGAAGAAAAAAAGTATTTAAAATTGGATTTTTCCAAAGCATTTTATTGTTTGTTATAAGTTACCTCTGGTCCTTCCTTAAACATGTCAGACTAATGTTTCTTTACCTACTGCATTCTAATGATAATGATGAGAATCTTTCAATTGTGTATCCTCCTCTTAAAGTTGTACATGTATATCCTCACTATATCATTGATTTTGATAAAAAAAAATCCATCTGGGCCATGTGATGACCATAACCAAGTTGACAAGCCCCAAGAAACCAGGGTCGATATTTCATCTTTTGCACTTGATCCAACACCCTCCAAGACTCAGCATAGATACAAAACCTTAAAGTTACCCCACATCCTTCATGATTTTCCTCCAAAACACTATGACTACCTACCTATGTTTGATGGGGAACCTGATACCATCTCAGCTGAAAAACACATCCAAGGGTTTGAGCATTTTATATATTTGTTTGAGATTGACCATGATGATGTTTGTATGAGGGCCTTCTTTCAATCCTTGAAAGGAGACACCAAATACTGGTTTAAAAATTTGTAGCCAGAGACAATTATCTCATGGGAGGAATTGAAAGATGTCTTTTTAAATTTTTGGGGCAGGAAGAAATATTTGGATATACAACTTATAGAGTTCTATGCCTTAAAAAAGAAGAGCAAAGAAACTATTTATGTATTCAATAGAAGGTTTTCTAGTATCTATCACAATTTGTTCAAAGAAATTCAACCCACTGAAGTTGTTGCCATGCTCCATTATGCAACTACTCTCCATCGAGATTCGTCTTTCCTCCTGATGGAAAGAAGACCTAAGTCCTTAGAACAAATGTTTAATGATGCTCAAGACATTCAACACAACATCCAAGCATGTAAACAAATGCAAAATGAGGGACTGAATGCTCAAGAACGTGAAAGTGAATATGAAAAGAAAAGGGTTGATTGGGATCTTGAGCATAGAATTGACAATATCATAAGTCCTCGAAGTTTCCAATACCAATGATTCTGCAAGAGGGGGTGTTGATCCATCTCATGATAAGCAAAGGGTTGATTGTTTTATGTATTCATTTGTAGACAGTCAAGAAGATGAGTTTACAAATCAGTTTGTTGAAGAATAGTTTGATGTTCCCAGTTTGTTCTTGTTAGATGACATCACATATGTAGTTGATTTGCATGTATATGACAAATATGAGGATGGTTGTGATGTTGAAGACGTTCTTTTTTAGCAGCACGGTGAGATAAACCAACTTACGTATCACAGTTACAAAGAGAAAAGTGTTGGATCAGCTGAAGATAATTCTCTACCTTTATGCTTTGCTACATTTAAATTGTTGAAATAAAATTCTAATATCATTATTGAGACAAACGAATTTGTGCTAATGCAAAATCACACTAAACTAACGAAACAAAGTGACAAGATATTGCAGCACTCTTCTTAGGTGTTTGATGTCCCTATTACTTGTTGTGTATAAGATCTTGTAAGTTCAAAAGTGTAGCCATTGGTCGAAGATAAAGCCGAAAAAGAGCATGTTTGACAATCCAAAGATATTGAAAAACGTGCCTATGAAAACAGTGAAGAAATTGAAGAAAGTTTGAAATCAGGTAAAAGGACCTTACCATTGTGTTTTTCCTCTTTCAAACTGTTGAAACAAAATATTTGTAATGTTTCAAATAAAAAAGCATCCAGGCATGATGTTAAATATAAAGAAAGTAGTGGACTTACAAATAAAACTATCTTCCTTTATGTTGTTCTTTCTTTGAATGGTTGAAAGAAAATCATGATATAACATAAGAATCAGGGAAGTTTGACTGTGTTCACAGTAGCACTGCTTTACATGAGGAAATTGTTATCAATAAGGAATACCAACAACACCCACATGCTCTAAATGATCATTTAGCTAATTACTTGAAAGGATATTCCAATTCGGAGTTACAACTTGTGCTTAAACACTAAATCAAAGAATAAGTTGATCAAGAAATTGTTGTTAAAAGTCATTTTCCTTCTTCTGAGATTAATTTAGATGTTCAACAATATTTCCAGCATTATTTTTTCAGCGTCCAGTTGAGAGCAGTTTGCAAAGTTCATTTTTAAAATTTGACATTCAGTCTCCAAGACGTAACAGGATACACGCACATGTTTTGAAAGCGGCCCAATGAGGAAGGCACCGGGTCTACAGTTATTTGCTACCTCACAGGGAGGATAGCATCCCCAGTTGGAGCCTATGTTATCACCATAACAATTACACTTGAAATCTAAGTTTCAGATTTAATGGGGGACTAAAGAGATGAAGAGACATGGAACAATTTGGAGGTCCAGGTCATATGTGGTGGCATGTGGAAAAATATAGCGAGAGCAAAAAGGAGAGGATTCAATGGACTATGGATCTTGCAGTAACCTAGATCAATGACTGAAACCCATATCGGGTGGTGAAATAGCGTGAAGTTTAATTATGTGAAGGCAGGCCAGGGAAAACTACCACAGTTTTATTCATGGACGTGTGGTGCCTTCAGAGGTACATCGGGGCAAAAAGAGGTCTACCTAAAACTATTTTCCCAAAAGCCACGATGTCACATGTTCTAATGTCATTTAAATATGTCAAATCAACAATCCATGTGCAGGAAGATAACGTCTAGTCAAATCACCTCATGCCACTCATTCAGGTACTTCACGTCCGTGCAATGCTAGGCAAACACCACTAGATAACTAAATCTAAGGCTCATCGTTCAAAATAGTTTGGCCAAGCATGATAAACCAACATACCTGCAAGTAATATTGTTGGTAATTCATGATTGAGACTCAAGGACTACCGATATTCAAATATGGGTGGCATTATTCTGCTCCGGGAAATCGTCATCTCAATCACAAGAGAAGTAATCTCAAACTGGATTGATTTCATGATTTCTATAGAGTTAAGGAAAACAAAAATCGTGGTCTCTACAAAGTTAGAAGATATGGACAAATACAATCAAACAATATCTAGTGAAATAGGGTTTTCAACTAACATGGAAAGCTTATCAATGAGTAAGAAAGAAAGGTCGATTGTGCAGATATTAGCAACCAAATTCCATATTGACCCTGCGACAGAACCAGAATCAGGGGTCAGATTAAATCTTGTTATGAGGGACCTAATCATCAATGGACATGTGGATGAACTCTACAAGTGATAAGTGAAGAAGAAATGGAGAAAATGATAGAAGGTATAAACCGGAGCTGAAGCGGTCGAAAGTGTTGGGTAAAATCAACCAGTCTGGTTGAACACTCTAAAAGAGGAAATCACCGGGCTGGAATAAATTCTGAAGTGGAATTGAGTATGTTCCAACAATTTTGGGGCATATGGCATTCAAAGAAAAAGCCTCAGATATCTCAGACATGTTTGTAACGATCGTTGTAAAATAGGAAAACTATCGTTATACATTACTCCTTTTTGTAACCAACCTCTATCTTTAGAACTATGGGGAAGTTTAATCATTTTGAATTGCATGTGTAAATCCTCTATATATATATATCATCCCAAGGATATAGAAGGCATGAGAGAAGGAGGGGGCCTGACCTTGTTGTAGGTAGACTTTGTAAGATCATGGAACTAAACTGAATATATGATGCAAAAGAAAATTTTTGAACTGTTTATGAAAATATTCTAATTGGTTGTGATATGAGTTCTATCTTCTTTCATAGTGTGTGTTTCCCATGTCTTTAAAATTCCATTTGCAAGTTCCTCTTTTAAATTGGAGAGTTAAAATTCTGGAATTCATCTGATGATTCTCTAGACTTAGCAATTTAAATTCATGTGATTTTCTTCTCAACTATTTTAGAATTCATTTTAATATGCTCTAAAGTAGTTATGTGTTTTCCTTTTTCCTCTTTTCCATGCAAATTTCAATTTGAAAAATCAGACTCATTGCCTCACTTAGCCTTTCTCCTCTAGATAACTTATAATGACCTTCTACTGCATTATTTATTTTTGACTCCATAGCCCAAATGTTACTCCTCATTTCTTCAACAACTTCATAATACCCCCCAAAACAAACCAAATCTAGCCAATGATTTCCAAAGAAATATCAAGTGACATTAGAGAGCCCTCTCTGAGTTGGGTGGGCTAGTGCCCAATTCTAAAGCTGGTTGAAATAGTTACCTCTGTCATTTGTCTATCGTCCGGACAAAATTTACAGAGTGCTAACAACTTCCTCAAAGAAAACAAATAAGCAAATCGGTGGTCGAGTCCCCCAACTAGATTTTTGTGCACACAATAGAAGACCTGATAAATTTCACCCTCACTGAAATTGAACATTCTCTTAATCTAATCCCTAAAACACCAGATGACAACTTCTCTGAGCCAAACGATCTCTCTAAAGAGGAAGGGTTTAACTCAGAACTCTCATCTTCGGGATCTGAAGATATGGAAGATAACAGTGACCATAATGAAGAAAGGGGAGACCCACCTTAGAAAAGTCAACCTTGGTTGGCCAAAGATGATTTGGCCATACCTGGACGAGTACATAACCTCCCCCAACATCCAAAGAAGTTACTCCCTAAATTTGACTCTAAAACCTGAGGATTGCCTGAAGACCATATCAAAAAATTCATACTAGCTATCAGACTAATGAATGCCCAACATGAAGACGTAGTATGCAGGATTTTCCTCTACACTTTTGAGAACTCAGCCTCCACGTGGTATTTTGACTTACCTATAGGGTCCATAACTAGTTGGACGAAGTTTCAAAAGGATTTTTTAGACAAATTTGCAGAAGAAACCACTACAGGAGTTTTGATGGTTGAATTGTTCGCCACCAACATGAGTTCAAAGGAAAAGGTTAAAGATTTCAATCAAAGGTTTACCACTATCTTAAAAAAATTTCAACCCAAATCTAAACCTACTCAGGAGTTGCAAATTGAAGTATATGTTAATGCTCTCTTAACTTCTATTTCCATGTTTGTAAAGAGGGCTACCAAACCAACCCTAGCTGAGAATTTTGAAGAAGCCAAAACCATAGAGTTCCAAATGAAAGGATTCAAAGAAGGCTAAGTATGATTAGTTAAGAAAGAAGTTCAACCTCCTCCCAGGAGAGGACTCTTGTTAACTAGACCCTCAGGGAAACAAATAGAACGAGATCCTAAAAAGGGAAGTGGGGACATAGAGGACCTACAACGCATGGTCAATAAGTTGTCAAACAAAATCATAGACATGGAGAGAAGTGAAGGGAAGGGAAACCAAGGCCAAAGGCCCTATAACCATTTTTTTCAAAAGAAATCCACCATTCAAAGAAATTGAAACTTCCCCAACCAACTTAAACATCGATCTGGAAAATCTAGCATTCGACTCTTTTTGTACTTATCATCAAAAGAATCACTCTGAAAGAGACTGCCCTCAATGGGTGCATGCCATGAATTTGATGGTCAACCGATTTCTAGATGAAGTCTCCCTAACCGAACAATCAAGTGGATCAGTTATGAATATTGTCAATCAGGAAGAAGTTGCTCCCCCAGAAGAAACAACCATGTTGATATGGAACCTTGACCTACCTATGCCTTCTGATGTCCTATTTGAGGTTCAAGAACCACCCGCAGAAGTCTTGGCTGTGAAAACATGAAGTAGGGGTCAACCTGTCTCAAACCACCTTACTACAACCCAAATTCGGGAGGAAAACCATCTCCCGATCACCTAAAAGCACCTTTTTCTCCCCGAAGAAACCCTATAAACATTCATACACGCAAATTGACCAAGCTAGATTACAACATAGTAGAATATTTGAAGAAGTTGAAGGAAAATATATCCGTTATGGACATATGTAGAATCCCTCAATAAAAGGATTTTCAATTACAAGCATTGAAATCAGTAGAAAATCCTACAACAAGTACTGACGAAGGAGGAAGTCTAACTCCCATGGATCTAAGAAATAAACCAACTATGAACTCTTGTTCTGAAGATAATAAGGGAAAACCTTTTGTCCCACCATTCCTTTTAACGTTTAAAGTCTTCAACAGAAACCTCCATAACTATTTGGTTGACTCAGGAGAATCTTCTAATGTTATGCCATTGTATATTTGCAAAACATTAAATGTAATTCCTCTCAAAAGAAATAAACATGTGATATAGAGAGACAGAAACCAGGTCAAGATCATGGGAGAACTCAAAGATGTAATGATTAGAATAGTTACACATCCCAAATTTGTTCAAGTAATTGACATCATTGTAGTAGATATCCCAGAAACTTATGGATTGTTATTGAGTCGATATTGGTCCAAGAAGTTAAACATATACTTTAGTACAGACTGGGATCACTGTTAGGGCCCTAACCCGCACATAGGTAGATTAATATATTCAGATGTAATAAAGGTCAATATTAATAAGGCCTTTCAATAAAATAGAATAAGGCGGATGTAAGAAGACCTAATAGAAGCTTCCACTTCTAGAAGGATCCTCCTCTAGACGCTTATCTTGATAGGCATTTTGTATAAATAAGGGTCGAGGGTATGAAAACCCTAGCTTGGAGATTATTGTAACATAGCATTGCTCGATTGGAGGTTTCCCCCTCAAAGAGGCCTATGAACATTGCTTTCTAAATTAAAGTGTTATTTCTATTGCTATTCTTATATCATTTATGTGTTATTGTGGAGATTATGCTGGATATTTTACTGTTATTTTGCCATTTCTAGCATTTTATTTATGTTCTGCATATTTTTTTATATCTGGTATCTTGCAAGTGGTATCGGAGCACTTTCCTTGGCATAAATTGTGGGAATTTTTTTTCCAGGGTAGAGACGTATTCCGGTGTCTTTAAACCACAAAGATTTTTCGTTACGTGCATAAACCCACGGTTGAGGGATTCATACATGCAGGAAATACAAGTGGTTCTTAAGCGCACATCTGTTGGCCACCCTTGTAACCCCTATTGGCACCCCTTCAAGTGGTAGCGCATTAGACAACACCTATGTATGGATCGGCCTAGATTTCCTGAAGCCCTCTTTAGATAAACCTATCTGCCGCCAGACTACTATAGTGTCACCGAGAATAGCACTCGGGAAGATACTCTCTAGTACTTGGGTAGTCGGGTAGTATGACTAAGGTTACAGTCTATCCTCCTTAGTTAGTTCCCTAAGATATTGGGCCGAGTACTACTCTTGGACCCTGCACGTATATTAGAGAGCTATAGCACAGGGCAAACCCTTGTCTGTAGAACCCTTGAATACCTAACCCTTGGGGGACAGAAACATAAACGAATTAAAAATAGACCAGATCTATTGTCGTGCAACTGTGTCTAGGTTTCCAAGTAAATACACATCTCTTTATGGTTCAACAT
>SNQJ01S0021916.1:225859-237604 GCA_010110895.2 Picea sitchensis
GCAAGGATGGCGTCAGGGTGGATCCGAAAAAGATTGAAGCTATACAAGATTGGTCGCACCCAAAAACTCTCAAAAGATTGCGTGGATTTCTGGGCTTAACATGGTATTATCACAAGTTTGTTAAGAACTATGGAAATATTGCAACACCTCTCACTGCTCTCCCAAAAAATAACTCTTTCACTTGGACTCCAGCCGCTACTCAAGCTTTTCAAACCTTGAAGACGACCATGTGCACCTCTCTGGTTATGGCCCTTCCTGATTTCACAAATACCTTTGTGTTGGAATGTGATGCCTCAGGGAAAGGAATTGGTGTTATCCTTATGCAAAAAGGTCGACCTTTGGCCTTCACCAGCAAGAAACTGTCTGAAATGAATATGGGCAAACCCATTTATGAAAAGGAAATGTTGGCTATTATGCATGTTGTTGAGCTGTGGCACCCTTATCTCTTGGGACAACGCTTCCAAATCAAGACCGACCATCAAAGCCTCAAGTACTTTTTGGAACAACGCATTTCCTCACAGGAGCAACAAAAATGGGTGACTAAGCTCTCTGGTTATGATTATGAGATCATTTACAAGAAGGGAAAATACAATGTAGTGGCGGATGCACTGTCCAGAAAATATGGAGAAGGATCCATTTTTTCTCTTTCCTTCATTGTACCCGATTGGCTCCAAGCTGTGCGACAAGAATGGCTTCAAGACCCCAAAAGTTCACATCTGATCCAACAATTGCAGAGCAAGGCTCTGGCTCCCCCACGATACTCTTAGCTATAGGATGAGCTTCGATACAAAGGTCGTTTGTATTTAAGTAAACAAACAAATCTTAAATCCATGGTACTTTCTGAGCTTCATGCTACACCCACACCAGATCACTCAGGGTTCACCAAAACATATGACCGAGTCAAAAAATCTTTTTTCTGGGATGGTATGAAACAGTACATCCGTAATTTTGTAGCTAAATGTGAGGTGTGTCAACGCAACAAGGGAGAAATAGTCAAATCTCTGGGCACACTACAACCTCTTCCGATTCCATTGAATATTTGGAAGGATATCTCTATGGACTTTATTACCGGCTTACCCAAATCAGGGAATAAATCAGTCATAATGGTGGTTGTGGATCGTCTTTCCAAGTATTCTCATTTCTACGATCTTCAACACCCATTTACTACATCCACGGTGGCTTAAATTTTCATGGACCAAGTCTTCAAGCTTCATGGCATGCCACACGCTATTGTTTCTAATCATGAACCAACTTTCACAAGCAATTTTTGGCAAGAACTGTTTAAGCTCCAGGTCACCCAATTGCATCTCAGCACAACTTATCATCCCCAGACTAATGGTCAAATAGAAGTTGTCAAAAAGTGTTTGGAAACATATCTGAGGTGTTTTGCTTCTGAAAAACAACATCGGTGGGTTCAATGGCTACCGCTAGTTGAATGGTGGTACAACACTTCCTACCATACAGCTACTCGCATGATTCCTTTTGAAGCAGTATATGGACAGAAGCCACCTTCAGTTCTCTCATACTTACTGGGTACCTCGAAGTTCTAGGAGGTTGATAAAACACTTACAGTTCGAGAGGATATTCTTCGTACCCTTAAAGAGAACTTGGTCATGGCACAAAATCGCATGAAGCAACAAGTAGATCAAGGTCGCTCTGAATGTCAATTTGCAGAAGGGGATCAGGTGTTTCTGCGACTACAACCATACAAGAAAACTTCCCTCAAGGCCGAGCATTGTCAAAATATAGCACCCAAATTTTATGGTCCTTATACAGTTCTCAAACATGTGGGACAAGTCACATATCAGTTAGCTCCACCCAGTCAGTCGAAGCTACATCTAGTTTTCCATGTTTCATGCATAAAGAAGGTGATTGGAACTTGGTGCCAAATTCAAACCAACCTTCCTAAGTTAGCTGAAGAAGGATCCATTTGGCTACAGCGAGAATCAATTTTGGACCAACGTGAGTATTGCCTGCATCAACAAACCATCAAGGAAGTGCTAGTCCAGTGGAAAGATACAAATCCAGCAGATGCCACTTGGGAACCAGCTACCATTCCGTAGCAGTTTCCTCATCTCAAGCCTTGAGGACAAGGTTGTTTTTAAGGGGGCAGACATGTTAGAGTCCTAACCTGCACATAGGTAGATTAATATATTCAGATGTAATAAAGGTCAATATTAATAAGGCCTTTCAATAAAATAGAATAAGGTGGATGTAAGAAGACCTAATAGAAGCTTCCACTTCTAGAAGGATCTTCCTCTAGATGCTTGTCTTAATAGACATTTTGTATAAATAAGGGTTGAGGGTATGAAAACCTTAGCTTGGAGATTATTGTAATAGAGCGTTGCTCGATTGGAGGTTGCCCCCTTGAAGAGGCCTGTGAACATTGCTTTCTGAATCAAAGTGTTATTTCTATTGTTGTTCTTATATCATTTATGTGTTATTGTGGAGATTATGTTGGATTTTTTACTGTTATTCTGCCATTTCTAGCATTTTATTTCTGTTATGCATATTTTTTATATCTGGTATCTTTCACTCACCTTTGTCTTCCATTAAAGGGACACGCAAATATGATCAGGATTGATAGGGAAATATATCTAAAACATATTGTCACCGACTTAGAAACCCTTAATGAACCCTCATCGACAGATTTCCCCGTGCTAGGAAATTATTCCCGTGACTCTAATATCTGGAATTTCTCCCAAATCTCATATGATTTCTCTCTTACTCAAAACTCCGAAATGATTTTTCAAGAGAAATTGTTGACGACAGTAGCGGAAACCCTTTTCTGTCAAGAACCTACGTTAGAAATCACAAAATAAACAGGAGAAAAAGAGGAAAGTGACAAGAAAGAGGAAGCTGATAAGTTTTGCCCACAAGTCTGGACCTTATATTTTGATGGATCTAAATTGTAAGAAGGGTCAGGGGTAGGGTGAATGCTCATTGATCCAAATGGTAAATGACATTTCCTGTCCTGTAGACTAGAATTCAAATGCACAAATAACACCATTGAGTATGAAGCTCTAGTACAGGGGCTAAAGAAAGCCATAGAATTGAAGGTTTTCAGAGATTCTGAAATCATTGCTAGACAAGTAAGGAACACTATACATTGAAACTCCCCACACCTGAGGAATTACCAACAAGAAGTGCATAGGCTAATAGAGAATTTTGAAGCCTTCAACATTAGAACGATCCCCAGAGCAAATAAAATTATTGTTGATTCTTTGGACACTGTTGCTTCAAGGCTATCACCTCTAGAAGATTATGAAGCCTCCCGGTTCAATATGGAGCTACTTTACAAAACATCGGTGCCCAACAATATTTATAATTGGAAGGTCTTTGAAGGAGATGGACAGATCATAAACGTT
Source organism: Picea sitchensis (assembly GCA_010110895.2). Taxonomy (NCBI): domain Eukaryota; kingdom Viridiplantae; phylum Streptophyta; class Pinopsida; order Pinales; family Pinaceae; genus Picea; species Picea sitchensis. The sequence goes on from SNQJ01S0021916.1 coordinate 229,228, forward strand.
TTGACCAATTAGGTTAATTTTAAATACTAGGTTATTGACGATGAAGTATTCTAGGAACAATCAACAGAAATCAATCCTCAGATAGATCAATTGACTAAAAAAACTAGATCTCACACGATACCAAAGGGAATAGCCAATTTAGAAAAAAAATTTTATCTAAGAGAAATATTTAAAGGGTCAAAGAATGCAAAGACGGGTAGTTCCTATCCCATGCGTAAAACTATAAATCTAGGAACCCTAGAAAAACCCAAGAATGTAAATCTCGGCAGGACAATATCTAAAGAGGAAAGGAGGGCCTATCTCAAACTTTTTAGACAATATCAAGATGTCTTTGCATGGTCTTACTAAGATTTGAAAACTTATGATAATTGTATCATTCAACACACTATCCCGTTAAATTTCGAAGTGAAACCCTTCCAACAGAAGATCCGGAAGTACCACCCATCACTGGAACCTTGCATGTGTCAGGAGTTGAAGAAACTATTAGATGCCAAAATTATCTTCCAGGTTAGACACTATTCATGGGTAGAAAATTTGGTTTCTGTGAGGAAAATGTTTGGGGAAATCCGTTTATGCGTATATTTCAGAAATCTCAATAGAGCTTCAGAAAAGGACAACTACCCACTCCCACCAATGGAGCAACTCTTGCATACAGTTTATGGCTTTGAGATTTTATCCCTACTAGACGATTTCTCAGGTTACAACCAGGTTCTAGTCTCAAAAGAAGATCGCTTGAAAACTACCTTCTGAACCAAGTGGGGAACCTTCGCTTATAAACGTATGCCCTTTGGGTTAATCAATGCAGGAGCGACCTTCCAAAGGTCCATGGATGTATCGTTTCGGGGACTAATCAACAAATGTGTAGTGGTTTATTTGGATGATGTGACTATGTATTCAAAGAATAGAGAAGATCACATCCAACATTTAACCCAGATTTTAGAAAGGTGTAGGAAATACGGTATATCCTTAAACCCTAAGAAAACTATCTTTGGCATTGAGTAGGGGAAGTTGTTAGGTCATATTATATCCCAATCAGAAATTCACATAGACCCAGAATGAGTAAAGGCTATAGCTCAACTTCCATTACCCCACAACAAGAAGGCGATGCAATCGTTTTTCGGAAAGATCAATTTTGTGAGGAAATTCACTCCCAATTTCGCTGAAACTATCAAACCCTTACAAAAATTGATCCATAAAGACATTGAATTTAAGTGGGATAATGAAAGAAAGAGTTCTTTCAATGATATTAAGACTGAAATATCTCAGGCTCCAGTGTTTTGAAGCCCCTATTTCAAGAAAGATTTTTTCCTCTATACTTTTTCCTCTAAGCAATCGTTAGCTGTAGTATTAACTCAGAAGGATGATGACAAAAATGAGGCCCTGATATCATTCATGAGCACTAATCTCCAGGAGGGTGAACTAAATTACCCCGCTATACACAAGCATGCCTATGCAGTATATAAGGCGGTGAAACACTTTAGATCTTACATCCTTAAGAACCATACTAAAGTCATTGTGCCTCACCCCACAGTCTGATCCTTATTCACTCAACAAGAGATGGGGAAAGAAGAGGAAACTGGATGGCAGTAGTCCAATAATTTGATTTGGATATAAAACCTGCTAAATTGGTTAAGAGATAGGGATTGTGCAAATTGGCAGTTGAAGCCCAGGACCAAGAAAATGAAGACCCCGGTTGGGAGAATGAATTAGCATTGTGGTGTGGTGAAGCTCCATATGTCTACCTAGGGAAAGAGTCTTGGTATGAGAAACTGAATTATCTCCTGCATCATGGAAGTTGCCCAGAAAGACTAAGTACTAGGGAAAGGAGAGCCCTCAGGTTAAAATCAACACAATATCGCCTCATAAACTCGGTGATCTTCTGTGTTAATTACGATAGGGTACTTTTAAGATGTCTCGAACGTGAACATGTAGAAAAAGTTCTGAAGGATCTCCATGATGGTCCTACCAGTGGACATTTTGCAGGAAACACCACCACTCATAAAATACTGAGAGATGGCTATTATTGGCCTACTTTATTCAGAGACGCTCACACATACGCTAGAAACTGTAAGACTTGTCAAATAAGCACGAAGAGGGAGAAGTGCGTAGTTGTCCCACTCCAACTGGTGGTTGTTTCCAGGTCTTTCAAGAAACGGGGGTTAGATATCATAGGAGAGATTACACTGAGTTATTCAAAACAACATAGGTACATAGTGACTGCCACAGACTATTTCAAAAAATGGGAAGACGGCATCCCTCTAACTCATGTAAACGAGAAGGTGGTGATCCAATTCATAGAACAACAACTAATCACAAGGTCTGGTGTGCCTTCTATCCTTGTTTTTTATAATCCATCTTACTTTTCTTCCACCCTGTTAATGGAGTTTTCTCTAGACAAAGGAATCATAATTAGATACTCTACAAACTATTATCCACAAGGAAACAGAGTGGAAAAATAAATTAATAAGAACCTAGTGAGGATATTGAAGAAAATAGTTACAGACAACTAGAGGAATTGGCATAGCTCACTTCATAATGATTTATGAGCCGATAGAGTTCCACCAAAGGAATCCATTGGGAATTCTCCATACTTTCTGGTATACGAACAAGAAGTCATTCTCTCGAACGGGCTATATCTTACATCCCTTCAACTTGCTCAAGAGTCAAGAGGAAAACCCTCATCAGTCATACAACAAAGAATTGACACCCTTCTCATGTTAGAAGAGGAAAGGGAGAAAGCTAAATCAAATTTCATAGCTCACCAACAGATAGTTAAAAGGTGGTTTGATAAGCATAAGTCTAAAGAGAAGAATTTTGAGGTAGGAGACATAGTCCTAAAGTGGGACAAAGCAAATGAGCCTAAAGGAAAACATTCTAAGTTTCAGAATCTATGGCTCAGACCTTTCCAGGTGACCGAGATGATTGGGTTAGGAACGTATCGAATGAAAAATCTAAGGGGGGAACTTGATTCCCTCCTGGTGAATGGCCAAGCCCTAAAACAATATTTCCATTAAAAAAAAAATATTATTATTATTTAATGATTTGTGTGTGTATTTTCACGATGTTGGTTTTAGCTAGGTCGATTGCGAAATTTATTTTTTATTTTCTTATTTCTTGCTATAGTACTTCTGCGCTTTTGAATATTGTGTTTAGAAACACTGTGGTTCACCTAAATTCATGCGATATAGGAAAACTTTGTTCCTAACTCATCACTCACATACAACACAAGAAATGTTGGGGAACCTGCGGTTGTTTTTAGGGGTTCTCTATCTAACTTGTACAGATGAAAAACTTTGGAGAAATGAAAAAGTGTCTGCCTGGTTGTCTAGTGAAATCTTAAGGGAAATATGGTAAGGTAGAAAGGACTACATGTACCTCAAAGACATAGCTAGAAAAAAAATTCACCTTAACCATCTCATTTTTTGGAAATAACAGACGTCCTCCTCTCCCACTCGCTCAGGGAATTCTTCCGAAATAAAAATCAACTATATCAAATGAGCGAACAGTAGGAGAGGGTATGCATATAACTCTTTCGGGGCTATGGATGCTCATTGGCAGTGGAGCAAGGTCTGTGACGTCGGGGTGACTCCAACGGGGCTATGGACGCTCCCTGGCAGCGAAGCAACATTGTAGAAAGTGAATGAGGGTAACTAAAAGGCCCAGTTCCATTGAATGATTTACTAGACTCTTTTCAAAGGGGGCATGAGTCGAGGTTACAAGAAACGAAGGTTGAAAACACCACAAGCAGGCCTGGATGCATCAACCGGGGAATTTCAAATGCAAGGGTAAAAGAGGCACTGATAAAAACCAGTTAAGTTCTTCACCAGATTTTGCATCAGTCAAGCATGAGGAAGGAACAAAAATTTTGATTTTGCCCAGTAAGTCACCATTTGTTGAGCACTCAACACACCCTAAAAATCCTATGTCAATTTTTTCACTTTTTGGGTACCACTTGATCTTTACACTGTTTGATTGGGCTTCCTTTTGAGAAATGTTTTGCCTTTGCTTATGCTCTTGAATCTCATTAGCTATTCTCATTAGCTATTCAGGTTTGTTTGAATTTATGAAACCCCATGACTTAAAAGGGATTAACACTTAAATAAAGAATCAACAACCAAAATAATTCACCCGACGCGCTCAGATTCGGCATTGGAAGGAATTCAAAGAAGGAAAAGAACCATTTGGGAAACCTCAGTCACCAAGCACCAATATTTATCGATATCGGTAAAAGGAAGTTTTTGTTTTACAATAAGTATCACATAAGGATATCACTAATAGTCGATCCCCTTTGACATCGGTAAACGAAGAGGGGAATAGATGTTAACAAAGAAAGAAACGATATTGTCGATAGCCGATGCTCGATGCACTTATCAGAACCAGGGAAAGACTAAAAGGATTTCCACAAACATTTGGACCGCATTAAAAGATACTCCCAATCACCGATTCTCGATGCATTTCAGCATCGAGACTTTTTCGAGGAAGCTGATCTGAAGGTAAACACTTGAAAGGTTTATCGCCGATCATCGACCCTGGATACTCTTTCAGCATCAGTAACATAAGGTTTGTTTTAGAACAAATAACTTAAGTAAATTCCCGACTCTTATTAACACACGTGAATTAGGTCATTGGTCTTCAACACCATGTTCTTGTAATATACCAAATATAAAAAGTATGCAGAACAAAAATAAAATGCTAGTAATGGTGAAATAACATCAATATATCCAGAACAATCACCACAATAGCACTGAAATGATATAAGAATAACAACAAAAATAACACTTTGATACTAGAAAGCAATGTTCACGGGCCTCTTCGAGGGGGAAACCTCTAGTTGAGCAGCGCTCTATTACAATAATATCCAAGCTAGGGTTCTCATACCCTCGAATCCTATTTATACTAAATATGTCTATCAAAAGAAGCATCTAGAGGAAGATCCTTCTAGAAGCGGAAGCTTTGATTAGGTCTTTTTACATCCGACTTATTCTATTCTATTGCAAGGCCTTATTAATATTGACCTTTATTACATCCATATATATTGTTCTACCTATGTGTGGGTTTGGACCCTAACATGTCCTCCCCCTTAAAAACAACCTTGTCCTCAAGGCTTGAGATGTTGAAATTGTTGCAGAATGATAGTTGGTTCCCAAGTGGAATCTGTTGGAGTTGTATCTTTCCACTGGATTAACACTTCGTTGATGTTTCTCTCATGCAAGCGACGCTCATGCGGGTCCAAAACTGCTCATGGTTGGATCCAAATGGATCCTTCTTCGGCTAACTCGGGAAGGTTGGTTTGAATTTGGCACTTAGTTCCGATCACCTTCTTTAAGAAGGAAACATGAAAAACATGATGTAGCTTCGAATGACTGGGAAAAACTAATTAATAGGCCACCTATCCCACACTCTTGAGAACTGTATAAGGACAATAAAATTTGGGTGCTAGCTTCTGACAATCCTTGACCTTGAGGGAATTCTACTTGTAAGGTTGCAGGCAAAGAAACACCTGGTCCCCTTCTTCAAATTGATGTTCAGAGTGACCTTGATTTGCTTGTTGCTTCATGTGATTCTGTGCCATGACCAACTTTTCTTTGAGGGTACGTAGAATATCCTCTTGAACTGTAAGTGTTTGGTCAACTACCTGGACCTTTGAGACACCATCTAAGTATGAGAGAACTGAAGGTGGATTCTGTCCATATACTGCTTCAAAAGGAGTCATGCGTGTAGTTGTATGGTATGAAGTGTTGTACCACCATTCAGCTAGGGGTAACCATTGAGTGATATAGATTTTATGAGAAGAACAAAATGAATACATATTATTAATAGGTGCTTAACACAAAATAACAGAGATACAGTAAAACTGGTTCTCTATTCAATAACGAAATAAGTTGAAACTATAAAATGCATCGGAAACAAGCTTGCTGGAATGGTAGCAGCTTATCTTTGAGAAGAGATGTGACGGCAGCACGCATTCGCAAGAAGAAGGTTAAAATCAGGCTCTAAAGGCCTTTTTAAAATAATCAAGAATGCCAAAAACCCTATACATCCAAAAACCTAACTTTAGGACATGAAGCACCAAAAGTCATGTGGGCCCCGTTTGGGTAAGTTAGTACATCAACTTCCCAGGGTCATAAATTTTGCATACGATCTCTGTTTTAGGTGTGTGATAGCCCGTTGGAAAGGTATCATCAAGGTGATTCATTTTGAGGGATCAATCATGCCTTTGGAAATCATTGAGGAGATCGATCCTGAAAAACCTTCATTTAGGCCCTCAAAATGGCCCCGAAAGTTAAAATTGCTAAAAATAGTAAATTGCCAAAATTGTCATAAAACTATTTTGAGCCAGTTGGAAAAGGTGGGTGGCTACCAATATCCATCTGAATCAATCCTCCCTCCTTGGGAAGAAATGGTCTCCATTGCGTTGAGGTCCCCCATCATGAGGAAATTTGTACTGAATTTAGCCTCGAGTGAGCCACTTGCCTTGGTGCAGGAGTTGCCCTGCATTGACGACTCGATAAAGCTTGATCCTTTGTTGTCGAGTGCCCTTGATATTTATGTCCACAATATGATCATTGGATGCCTATTGTAGGTTGTCAGGGTTGAGCTCTGTTGGTGTCAGTTGTTCTGCTACTTCTGAGGTGTCCAATAATTATGGGAAATAAGGGCGAAGGAGATCCACGTTGAACATTGGGTGCAGACCAAGGAAAGGAGGAATGTTGAGCTCAAAAGAATTATCCCCCATGGCCTTGGTGCTAGTGTACAGCCCATAACAGAGTGGGAAAATCTTTCTATGGGGTCCTGAAAGGTGTTCTTTCTGCAAGTGCAACCAAACTTTGTCACCCACTTGAAACTTATGCGGCACCTGATGTTGATCATGGCATTGTTTGTACTTGTCATTGGACTTTTGTAGGATATCCTGAACTTGTTGGTGGATGTGTTGGATCCTCTCAATGAACCGGGTGGCTTTGTCAGCTTCAGATGGAGCAGGAGATGACTCGTTCAAGGTGACCGCAAGGGGAAGTGCAACATCATTGAGTCCTAATGGTTGGAATCCCAACCCCACTTGAAAGGGGTTGTGGCTGATTGAGCTATGTAGGTCTTGGTTGTAGCTATGTTGGACATGGGAAAGGCTCTCATCCCATGTGTGAGGGTGATTTGAACTATACATGTGAAGGATATGCACAATCATTCGATTTAAAACCTCAGTTTGGGCATATGTTTGGGGGTGGAAGGTCGCGGATTTGGTGAGCTTGGTGTCCAGCAGTGACCAGAGGCTTGACCAGAATGTACTGAGAAATTGACTATCCCAATCTGAGAAAATGGTTTGTGGGATTCCAAAATGTACCTAGACTCGTTCAAAGAAGAGCTTGGTAGTGGCCTCTACTGTGATGCTCTTCTTGCAGGCAACCAGAATCACCATCTTAGAAAATTGATCAATAACCACAAAAACACAGTCATTTCCCCACTTAGTGGATGGGAGGCCCGACATGTAGTCCATTGAGATGGATTCCCATGGCATGTCAGGAGTAGCAAGAGGGGTGTACAGTCCCTATTTCTTAGTGGTCGATTTGGAAATAACGCAGGCAGTGCAGGACCTAATATACTTGTTGACCTCCTGTCGAAGTTTCGGCCAGTATAAATGTTTCTATAGCATCACCACTGTCTTTTCAATGCCAAAGTGTCCTGCCACCCGACTGTAATGGGCCTCCCAGATCAGCTTCACTCGCTCAATTGATGGAACAAAGATATGGCCCAGATGACACAATAACCCATCCTGAAGATGGAAATTATCGACAACTATGTTTGCACCCAACATTTGGTAGGTGGTGGCGAAGTCAGGGTCTATCTCATAGAGTTGGAGCCATTCAGATGTCTCATGGCCACAAGAGTCTAGCACCGTGGTGAGTGTCGCAACTGGCGGTCTGTCAAGGCAATCAGTGACGCGATTGGTGCTTCTTGTTTTATACTTGATGTTGAGGTGGAATTGTGTTATAACCCTAATTTGCACCATACATGCTTACCTGGCATCAGGCCATCTCATATTCCTTCTTTACCAAAACACTACTGAACAACTTTTCTTAAAAACCCCTTTTATAAATTCTCATGCACCCTGCTCCATTACTACATGTGTGTACATGCTAGCTGACCCAAGACAGCCCGCGTGTACCTACAAAATCATGAAAAAAGGAAAGTTGTTGATGAAACACATAGCTTTGGGTAAGTTAACTAAACCTTTCAGCCATGCATGGTCGGTCACTCGACCAAATACCTAGCTTCCTCTAGCCTATAAAATAAGGGTTAGGGGTCCCATTTGAAAGGAGGAGAATCATAGTGAAGAAACTATACCTGATTGAGCATTCCCTTTGTCCCAACCTTTAGCCAT
>SNQJ01S0021916.1:253184-273931 GCA_010110895.2 Picea sitchensis
ATGGTGATGATTTAATGTAAAGTTTTATTATCTCTCATATATTCTTGGGTGGAAGGAAGGGGAAAGGATGGAGAGTTCAACTCTCTCTTGATATTGGAGGATTGTATCTTCCTCTTGGGGGTTTATCCCTCCCTCTACATTTGGAAGCTGTAGCTACCTTTGGAAGTCATTACTTCCCTTAAACAATAAACTATTGATTATTTCTCATATATTGTGCATGGTGTATTATGGTGTATTAGTGTAACTCTTATACTATTGTTCATTGCTCATTGGATATAGTTGAATGGTTTAAGTATAAGTTGAATTTTTTTTTAAATTGTACTTGATACTAATTCACCCCCCTCTAAGTATCAACACAACGGTCATATTTCTTCGTCGTGGCGAAGTGCCAGTCTACGTTGTTCTTCTATTCCGACGAGGTTCAAGTTCTGCAAGCCTACTTTCTACGAAGTCTTTTCTGGAACCTCTTGCAATTTTTCTATATTTTCTTTCTTTTTACTGAGATTTCTTTCCTTCTTTCCTATGATATGAGTCTCTGGATTCCTCTTTCCATTTTTATTCTTATCTGATCTTAGCATAGTAACTTCACACTGTTGAGGGTATTTCAAAGGGTTCAAGTGGAATACCTCTTCTCTTATTACTTCAGGGGTAGGTGTTCTAATCTCTTGCATGGATAGGTTCATTAAGCCTTCTTCCGTTATTTCAACCTTGATAGATAATTCTCTGGCCCTCAATTGCTTCAACTTGTCCTCTTGTTCTTCTCTTAGTTGTTCTATTTTCTTGACTATGAAGTCCCTTAATTCTTGCTTTTTCTGTTCTATGTCTTCCTTCTCTTCTTTCCTTTGGATATGATCTTTCTTAATCTAGGTCCTTCCTAACAAAAGTACAAAAGGAGCATTGTTATCAACAAACTTAATGACCTCAAATTATTCTTCGGTCTATGCTCCATGGGCTATCATAGGTACATGAGTTAGTATTCCACATAGGGTTATCATATTTCGTATAAACAATACTATCCATCCTAATGAAGGAATCATAGCAGGCCTTCCCAAAATTTCCCAAGTACTTTTCAGCATAATGGTCACTTGTGTTTCCTCATCCAGAGCACAGTCCATGTCAAAGTTTCGTATTATTGTTTCTATGTACTCCTTATCTTTTAAGATCTTTGGTAAACTGATGTCTATGTGATCATTCAATGTTTCTTTCATATGTAATAATATAGCCTCAGATTCTTTCTGGTCTTCTAGCATATTCTTAGTCTCTTGACCTCCTTCATAGTTTTCTTGTCTCATGTTCATCTTTTCAACTTTAGCAATTGTTATAGGGAAATCCAAAACCTCATGACCTATAGATTTACAACAAAGAAAAATAGGACCTCTACTAGGGCATTCCTTAGCAAGATGTCCTGGTCTTTTGCAACTATAACATAATGCCAATCCTCTCTTTCTCTTAAACGATCCCCAACCTTTTCCGCACTGCGCACTGGGATCACAGTGATGGACTTGCAAACATATTCTTTCTAGGATCCTGCATCCACTTGTTAGTCCAAAAATTATTTCTATGCATAGGGATAACATACCTTTCACTATCTCTATCAGATCTATTCACACCAAATCTTATTTCTTCTACCTATGCCCTAGTTTTCAGACTAGGACAAAATCTATCAAACATACCTAAATCCATACTTTCAAAACAAAAATTCCCACTTATCTTACCTTTATCAGAGCACAAAGATTTAATATCTTACCTCTTTTCTTTAGATCTGATTCCCTTCTTAGCACAGAGATTCACAAGCCAAGTAGAATATTGCGAACTACAACAACATATCTACGCAATGAGGTTTCTCTTTTCTTTAGTTCCCAACAATCACAGTTTCAGGTCCCAACAATGTAACCATTTGTTGGCATAGGGGCAGACCTAGGGTTCAATGCTTCAACATCACACCAACAAAACCCTAATTACCGACCCTTTCAGCAACACCTACGAAGCAGATGATGTCTCACCCAAGGTAGAAGCAGAGGGGTTGCATGACTCAAGTGTCTACAACCTAGCTGGGACACAGATCTATGATCACAATACTTAACAGACCACTTAGCATTTAACATTCATTATTATTTAACCCTCATTCACATCACAGGTTAAAAGCCTAATTACAGAACAACACAGTATTACTCAAGATCTAAGCACATCTAACCACTCAACACATAGCATCAAAGCAGATCTAGCATTCATTCACATTATAAGAACTAAGAATTTATAGATCTATCCATCATAACAATGCACTAAGAAAATACATGAACAATATAGCACAAATCACATTGACACATGATATATGTGGTTCACCCCAGTGTGGGGCTATGTCCACCAACTCTTCTTCTTCTTTATTATCTTCTTCCAATCTACTTACATGCACCAAGCCACATATCCAACTTCGCAAGGACAGGAGATTGGTGTGCACCTCGCCAGATCCTCCTTCCCAAATCAGGTCAAATCACTAAGCTTTCTTACAATCACTTTCACTTAACTCTGCAAGTCTCAATATACAGTATTCACGAAGCACTTACATCTATTCTCACTTAGCAACCTTCACAGGTTCTTGCACAAAGCCTAGTAGAACTAGTACTACTTCTTACATCCCTTAGCTTCCTATTTATACATTAGAAAAGAGGCCTAAGCATGGGTAAACCCATGGGCCGACATCCCATACCCATTACATAAACCCTAAAGCCCAAAAATCCCACAAAAAGGGCGATATCTCGTGATCTTTGCTTCGCCTGGGTGCTCCGTCTTTGACCATCCTGTCGAAGTCCCAAAAATGGTCAAATATGACCAACGTTTCCTCAAAACCTAGTCAAGGGCCAACACTAGGCTTTGAAAAGGAGGTCATTTAACTCACTTGTGTCCTGTTACTATTGTAGTATAAGAAGCACAGTCCTTGTATGATAATTCTTCAGGTTCAGACTCATCTTTGGTTTCCCAACATTCTATTTCTTCTTTGATTGACACAAAAGTCATGCCGATGCAATCTTCACCCTACACCACTCATGTTTTGAGGAGTGATGCATCTTTTGACCATGTCATTAACATTTCTAGTCCCATACCTTATGAACAAGAGAGCGTTCTAATCTCCCTGAGTACGCTCACTCCAAGTCTTAGGGAGGTTCCCTTTGACTTAGATGGTATTATGGGGTATCAAATAACTTATTCTACGCCCTTTCAGATAAGGGGCATTCTCCAATATATCATTGAGAAGGTAACCTACGCAAGTATTTTATCCCCCTCTACTTGGACAACTCTGGGTTTTCCCAAGCTTGTGTCAGTTGTTCGTAAGTTTCTGACCTTTCACAGAAGTCCTACATGGGAGCTCTGGCCTCCCCCATGACATGCTACTTAGAAAAATCCTAATGAGTCGGGTTTAATCTCTTTTACGACTCTCTCAAAAAGGGAAAATATTTCCAAGTGAACTTGTCTCTTTCACACTCATATATTAGATTTGAAAGGGTGTCTATTTGGTGTAATTTTACCCTTTTTTCAAAACCAAGTAGACCAAATTTACGAAAAATGACATTTTTTTGCGTTAAGTTGTAATTGCATCTCATTCCCTTGTTTGCAATATTGATCCTATTGTTGGTTCTCATTTTCACATTATTATCCTATCACCTCAACAATTTGCATCATCAGCAAAGCAAATCCTTTTTTATATCCTTTGCATCTTGACACCCTATACCCTAATAGAAAACATTACCCCGAGTGTCCATATCCTTCATACACATCCTTTCATTGAGAATATGTATGTTCCACTGTTGGAACTAGTTTCTTAATAGCAACACTCGTTTCGTCCTCTGTATCATAGCATTTATTTGACAATGAAAAAAAAAAAATATTGACGGGAAAATATTATTATCTTATATTGGTAGCAGTTGTGTCTCCTTTGAACATAGCACAAACTTTTGAGTCCACTTGTCATCAAAATTTTGGGTTTAGCATGACCTTAGGAAGTTGAGCTCGTTACTTAGAGTTTACTCCCCCGACTAGTTACTCTTCTAATCCCTATGAAAATTTTGATTGGTGCCTCTTGCATCACAAAGTTTCATCATTGAGTCTATGCTGTCGGAGTCTTCCATATGTCTCATTCTTTTGTTCAAAGGCATTCTATCAGCCTATTTCGGCCATTTATCAGAACTCTTGAATTTGCATGTCATCCATACCCTCAGTGTGTCTTAGAGTTACATGAAGTCGCAGTCCTATCGTGCACCTTGGTCTTACTTTCATCATTGGTAGGTAACCTTGAACCTAGCAGTCAACATTTCATCATTGGTCGTTGACTGGGGGGTTTCCCTTATGTTCGAAAAAAATAAATATATTCACACATTGGGATTTGTGCAGTGTCTTGGATGTCATTAGCCTTATTGGTGGTTTCCTCACCTTTGCCAACATTTTTCCTTATTGGCTTCTATTCAGAGCATCTTTTTGTGTACCGCTTGCATCTGGCGCATGTGAAAGACACACAAGGTCGTTGGTTCGTGAACATGTTCTTCGTCCAAATTCCTCCAAATCATAAATATCCTACTTTGTACCTCATGCTGAATGATTAGAGATGCCTTAATTCTCTCCTTTTAGCGGGTCTCCTTCTATTGACTTCAGCCCATCTATTCTGGAAGCGAGGCCTAGAGTCATATGAATACCTAGAGGCTTGTAGTCATCAGTGGCAGGTTCTTTCACCATAGACAGTTGTGAATACATTAATGTCTCCTGATCGATGGATTATTCAAGTGTTCGACCTCAACACCTTTATTCACACTTGTAAGAATGTACTTGGTGCCTTGATACCTACTTTCATTATCGGTAGGTTTTCTCATGTTTGTTAAAGGTATACCTTAATGACCGGTAATCAAACGAAGTCTCATTGGGTTCAACCTCAACTCCTTTATTCACATAATGTATACTTTCACCTTTGGGGGATCGTGTAGAAGAATTGAAGACATCAATTCATAGTCACAACTTTCCTGAGTTGTTGCTATCTTTCAATGGACCAGTACCTATGTGATGTTAGTGATCATGGGAGATCATATTGTATTCCATTGTATACATACATCTTCATATTGATTTTGAGTCTGGTTTTACTGAGCCCTGTTCGTGACTATGATAGACGATGGCATGTAGCCACCTTTTTATTTCCTATTGATGGACATGAACAACTGTTTGGTATATTTTCACATTGATTTGCAGTGTAATTCAAATTGGAAGCCATGTGCACAAAGTCAGTATAGATTGAAATATTCTCATGAGCAACTAGTCCATCCAGCTGGGTCTCCATCACTCCACTTTTGGGTATTATAATGTATTTTGGGAATCGTGGATACTCCTCTGACCTCACACATTAGGGGGCCTCTATTATATCAAGATTTACCTCACCCTATGAAAAATTTATTAGAAGGCCTTTTCCATTTCCCTATGTAGACTTGAAATCCCCTTTTGTAGTTACCAGAGCTAAAAATAATATTTTTCCACACATATGTGCCCTAATAGTTATACATCATGCGTATATGCAGGTTGCACCATTAAAACCCGTGTACATTAGGTTTTGTGCCCAAAATTAAAAAAATGGTGTTGAGTTTCCATGTCATGTCATGATATCCATGATCCTTGACCTTTCATATATTGGAAAAATTCAGACTCTACCCTTCAGTTCCATTGGAATTCTATAAATGGGCCATATCCAAGCTATGGGAAAGAGTAGAAGAATTTAACTTTGAGAGCAAAGTTACTCTAGAGAAATTACTCACTTCATATTGAGTCTGCATCCCTTTGTCCTTTTAAGTCTGAACACATTGTTTAGCCCCAATATCTTCCCTAATTGATGGAGAATCTCATTGTCTCTCTTATATGAGCTTGACTTTGGTGGAGGATTGAAGTGGTGGAGGCCTAAGTGGATGGGACTTAGTTTCTCGGTTCCAAATGTGCCGACACAAAAGTTTGTCATTCATATACTTCTGTTGATTACATTTTAATATAAATACTATTTTCTCATCCAATTAATGTCTTGGAAATATTTGAATTGTTATTCCATGGGCATATTTGTTATGAATGTTGATGGATTATGATATTAAATGTGATAATTTTATATATTATCACCATATGCTTGCGTATCTTAGTTGTTGAGGACAAGTTGCAGGTGTATTTATTTGAGTCGAGTGCTCAATGGTAGACTTCATAGAACGTTTGGACAATGTAATTGTAGGCTCTTTATCTTGTCTTGTTAGTATATTTTTTTATATAGCATACACGATATTAGAGTTGATTTCTGTAGTCATTTCCATCTGTTGTGTTTTACCCCATGCCATAGAGTGATTTTCCTTGTAACAGGCCACCCCTGTGCCAAGCCATCATATCACTAGGGAACCTTTGCAGTTTCTCAAAGGTTCTTCTCTATCACAATCTTTGCAAGGTTTATCAGATGCTCCCTCAACATCAAGATCGTGAACTTCTGCTCAGGTCATGTCTTCTGCAAATTCTCAGAGATCCTTTCTTGTTCTATCCAGTAACTAGATCAACTTATTAAGCTTCCAATTCTTCTTCTTAGTTGGAGAGCCTCACACTCTCTTCCTCTTTTCTTCTTCATATCCGGGTCACGCATCCCCTTGGTGTGTCCCCTTCTTGTCTCATTTTGCGTGTATTATTTTGCACACCTTTTCTCCCCTTCAGGAAGGTTCTTAACCTATCTTGTTCCTTCTGTTAGAAGGAATTGTAGGTCAGTCTCAACCTGTAGGAAAAACTGCCCTCTGTGGTACTTCGGGATGACAGTTTTTTGTCTTGCCAGCCAGACCCTCCATTCTTCCATTCATTGTGGTGGTTGATGGTTCAACCACCAGTCCTTTTATTATTAACTGTTTTTTCTGTGCGATCACGATGAGGCTTATTATTTCAGCAAGGATAAATTTGGGTCATTTTGACATAATGAACCCTCTCCATAGTTTCCTCACTCTTTTTCCTCTAGTGATATCATGGCCAGTACTTTGAGGCTTCATCCCCCCATAGTGATTCATTTTAAATATAAACAATAATAAATTTAGATTGTTCCCATGCCATAGCATGGTAATCATAATTAACGATTAATTACAAGCTGGGGGAAACAAGGGTGTTACAATTTTAGACCGAGAATTAATAACCATGGGATAAACCATGAGAGGAACGAAAAATTGATACTCTCTAGATTTTTTGTGTTGAAGATGGATGTAATTTTTCTTTCACTTTTTAACATTACTGTATAAGAAGCATCTCACCCGACTTTCACTCTATAACACCTTGTTTCTTTGTCTTTGTAGAAAAGATATGCATCTCACTTGTTTCTGATTCCAAGCATTTAATGGTGGATGAGTATCACATAATAGATTACAGGAAGATGGAAAATTATTTGAAATATTTATAAAAAAATATATTAGTAGTTTAAAAATTTATTAATATATTTAATTTATTTAAATTTTTGAATTTAATGAAGTAATTTTGTCTTATTATATATGTTGATTCAGGGATTTTCTGAGGATCATAAATTTTGACTCGGTTATCCATTTGGGATGAAATTTTACATTTAGTTGTGTCTCGAAGAGTTCATTGTCATTTTGATCTAATCCTTTCAATCAAACATTGTTTTTGCACTTTTCTAGGTACAAATTCCTTAATATAAGGCCTCAAATTGGGGTTTTAGTGTTTTTACGGGAATTTTTAAATTTTTAATTATTAGTTATCCCTTAGTTTATGAAGTTAATCAGAACTAAGGGTTCGTTCTTCCTTATGCAATCCACGAAATGACTAAGTGTTCTTCCACAGAACTTATCCACATGCGTGCAAACTTGCGACGCTTCTTGCCAACCTTCAAGGCACAACTTTTCTACGTTTTCCTTCAAAAAATTTGAAGGTCCTATCCCTCCTGAGATTTTCCCCACGACCTCAATTCCTTCAAGAAAACTCTTTCACGCACTCCTTGTGGAAAACCTTCAACAACGTCGAAGTGTTGAAGTCACTTGACTCTGCGCACACCTACAGTAAAAGTCTGTCAAATGCTTCACTCAGGTTCGCAACCCTAAGACTTTTACCCGGCCTGCGCACTCCTTGCATGGCTCCTGTGCCCAACTGCACTTCTGGATGAATGAGAACAAAAACTATCTCTATCTGAACCCTCTGTTAACACACTCCTTGTAGACACTTCAACTGCACTCCTTGCAGGAATTCTCTGGCTCAAATAGAGAAACAATTGAAACTCATTCCATCTCCCTCTCAGACTTCAATTCATACATGAAATCACATACACAACATATAAAAAAAAATGTATAACAGGAAGCAAACGTTCATGAGCCTATCATTCAACACTTATACACAGAGAACAACACAAACCATGAATTTGAATCAAATCTTTATATTAATTTAAATGTCTATACATGGGTGTTTTTACATAGCTCTCTGCTTCTTCTTGCTCCAAATTCTTCTGAATAATGTTACAATGCACAATGCACAATGAGGGTGTCTACATCCCGTTTCCCTCTTGTGCTCTACAACTGTCTAGTCTAGAATTAAATTCTATCTACTTTACATTAACTATTTTAAATGTTGTCTACCTACTAAGTATAAGAGCTATCCGCTCAAGGTCCATTTACAATATACAAGTGCGCCTCATCTTAATGGCTCATTTAAGATTTGCGCAACAATTCCAAAGTGTTTTCAAAATTTGTGTTGGCTTGTCAAGCTGTCCTCTGCTTCCGTGCTGTCTCTCTTGATGTGTTGGCGATGCTCCTGCATCAATGTCTCATTTCCTTGCTTGCAAGAAAACTAGTGATGCATCCAGGGTAGCATAATTGTTTTTTTAGAAGTTGTTGGATTGCATGGGGTTCCAAAAATTATTACCTCTGATAGAGATACTCAATTCTTGGGTCATTTTTGGAGGTATTTATGGAATAAAATGGGGACTAAATTAAAGTTCAGTGGTTCCTATCACCCCCAAAAAGATGGGAAAACTGAGGTAGTAAATCAAAGTTTGTGAAACCTATTATAGAGAATTGTTGGAGAGAATACCAAGCAATGGGATTTGGATTTACCTCAAGACAAATTTTACTACAATTATTTAGTGAATAGATCTATAGGTAAATCTCCATTTCAGTTCATTTACGGTAAAAATCCTATGGGCATCCTAACTTTGGTGCAACTACGACTTGGGGATAGGATCAGTGATGATGGGGAAGCATTTGCAGAAAAAATTCAACAGTTGGAACAATAGGTGAGACAAAAACTACATGCCGGTAATGAACAAAACCAAATTATAAAATATGATCACCAAAAATAACAGGTATTTAATAAGGTGATTTGGTGATGGTTTATTTATGGAAAGAGCAATTTCCTAGATGAACCTACCACAAATTGAATTAGAATAAAATTGGTCCTTGCAAGATTCTTAAGAAAATCAATGACAATGCTTATACGGTCGATTTACCAACTGATCTCGATATCTCCCCTGTGTTTAACATTTTTTATTTGTATATATTCCATGGGGATGATCTAGTTGTTGACAATGAGGTAGATTTTTATTGGCAATAGTCCATTCTGAGCAAGAAAAAGGAAAAGATTGTGCATATTTTAGATAAGAAGAACCTTCATACTCAACAAGGCCAATACAACCAATATCTGGTCTAGTGGGAAGGCATAGCACTAGGAAGAGAGTAATTGGATTACAACAGGGGACTTTTTGAACCCATATCCCATTCAGTAGAAACAATTTGAAGACAATAACTTGCAAGAGCTGCTTTCGTTTCAACCAGAGGAGAATGATGCAGGGATTTTCAGAGGGTCATAAATTTTGACTCGGTTATCTGTTTGGGATGAAATTTTACAAGGATTTGTGTCTCTAAGAGTTCTTTACCATGCCAATATTATCCTTTATATAAGACATTGTTTTGACACTTTTATGGGGCCAAATTCCTTCATATAAGGCCTCAAATTGGGGTTTTAGTATTTTTACAAGAAATTTTAAATTTTTAATTATCAGTTATCTCTTACTTTATAAACTTAATGAGAAAATTGAGTTGAAAAATAGTGTCTCTCTAGTTATCTGTTATTTATTGGTTAGTTTTAGAGTCATGCGAGAATTTCCTAAAATTAGGTTTTTTTCTAAAATTGGTTGTTTTAAAAAATCTCATATATTAGTTATAAGGGGTTGAACTTCCATTGTAATAGTTAGGATGGAGAAGGAATAAAAGAGAGTTATTTTCCATTCTTATGTGTTTGCATGGTTTTTAGATCTTTTGAATGAATCTCAGTTTATTGGCTATATCATATGTCTAAAGTTATGGGATATAGTAATGAGTTTATGTTGACTACATATTAGTTTGGATATTTATCAAAACAAAATCATGATACTCCAAAGTTTGATATTAGAAAATATAATTTTTATTTTCCATCATTTTAAAATCGATTTATCCGTAGATTAATTTGAAGTCTTATTCCTAAGGGGTTGAATCTTTAATCATTGTTTTCCATGAACTAGGTGGATTTAGAAAACCAAAGAGAAGACATTATAAAAACTATTCTCAATATATTATGAAAAACATAAACTTACACATAGTTATAACTCTATTATATAGAGTTATTCAGATCTACCTATTTCCTAATTTAGGTGATGTAGTTGAGAGAATATATCAACAAACAAGAATCCAATCTCATTACATTAATGGAAATATTATCTCCAACACTCTCTCTAGTAAAGTATTGATCAACAACTTTATCCAATTTTGAAATATCGTAGACCAACCTCCATCACACAACCATTCATTATGAGCTACCACTTTGCTTCAGACCAAAAAACCCATTGCAAAAGATTGTAGACATAATCAATGACAACATTATTTGGGCACCACGTTCACTAAGAACCACAAGCTTTAAGTTATGTTATTAAAGAAGCAACTTAGAAAAATTTCACGCACAAAACAATTCACACTTGCACTAAATTCTAAAATAAATTATATGTTATTAAAGAAGCTAATATAGTTGTCTCTTTAATACCATGTCACCAATTTTTCACTGCACTCCCATGACATGATGTAATCTTTGACATGTGAATCACTAAATATTTTGTAAAGAAAAAAACTATTGTCAATATAATATAAAAAACACATATTATAACTCTATTATGTAAAGTTATTCAGATCTAAGTATTTCCTAATTTAGGTGGTGTAGTTGAGAGAATATCTCAAGAAACAACAGCCCATTCTTATTACATTAATGGAAGCATTATCTCCAAGAAGTGATTCTAAAAAATGGTACAGATCTAATCATTTTTTATCATGAACCAGGTAAAGATAGCAGATTCCAAAGCCGAAAATATCAAGAGCTATGAAAGATGGTACAAGGCTAAACAACCAGATCTTTTGAAATTACCATTGTCAGTAATATATGTGTCAAGCCACAAGCCACACAAACTAGAGAAAATTCCTAGAATTATTAAGATGTTTGTTCTACCCTCCTATCTTATCTACACAACCAAAACTTGTGGGATCACTTCTCGTGCTTGTCTCTATTTGTATGTATTTTAATTTAATGTCTGGAAAACTAAGCACCATATTTTTTCTTATCCGATCCTTTAGTGAAATTAGTTTGCAATTTTAAAGTCTTGAATTAAAATTTCTTTGGTTTCTCTTAATACACCTCTACATTTACAACTCTATCCTCCCACTTTGAGAAATAATGGTTTATTTCCAACCTTTCCCTAACCTCTCTCCGTTCATTTCAGTCAAATATTTACCTCAACAATTACTGCTCATGCTAGCCTTCTTTAATTTGAGATTCTTCAAATTGTCACATGATTAAAAAAAATACTTGTAGCAGGGTGGATATTGGCCACCTTCAACAGAGCAGGTAGGGTATTGAACATTTTTGTATCCCATTTTCTTGTGAGTTAAGTTAAATTTTGAAATGGAGAATGGGCGGGAACCAGGAGACGAACTGGAACAACAATGGTGGAACCTGCTAAGACATTTAAAGTGGGCTTAAGGATGGGTTTAGATTTCCTTAACAACCTTTTGTTTATAGTTTGGTCATAGATCCCCCATTAGATGGGTTTTCATTGGTTTTTTCGCCTTGATTATAGAATAAGTTGTATCCTTGATGTCTTTCTTTACTCACTTCACAACTACTTTATCGTGTTTACGCCCTAGAACTGACTTTGGGTACTCTTACGTTTTAGCGGAGTGATTGTTTGGGCATCCATACTTGGCGGTTTTTTCTTGGAAGAACAGTCGTTAACTCACCTATGATGGGATTAATGACTAAGGTTTGATTAATATTTTATTTCTCTCTTTTAACGAGCTCCCTTTATCCATTCACTTTCGCACTGGTGGAGCTAGAGGACTAGGTTACATTGCCTTTCTTGGAAACTGAATCGACTCCTTCTCTCAATTGGTGACTTAAGTGGAGGACACATGGCTCAAAATAAATTAAACATTGGTACTAATCATGTCACTGAGTTAATGAATGTCGGATAAGATTTGGGGTGGAAAAATGAGGCTTCTTCACAAATATTGAAGAACTGTGTGTGGGCCAGACTCAACCATTACCATGAAATTTTGATGTGGTGAATAGGTTAGGTGAAAGGACTACTACACTAACAACAGCTCTGAATTCCTCTAGTAGACTTGATACTTCCTCCACTAGTCAGATTATCAAAAAAAGGCTCCTTATTACTCTTCTGTGGCTAGGTTAGAAAAGAAAACTACTACTCCTTCATAGTAGTGCTTAGGAGATTTTTTTACACAGAGTTAGGGAGAGTTATACAAGCCATATTTACCGGTACTAAAAAAGGCTTTTACTCCTTTTTTGGAGCCTATTTCTAGGAAGGTTTTTACTCAACAACAGGGGTTTTACCCATGAACAACTCCACAACCGACTGAAATCAGAAGGAAAAAAGATTGGAAGCTGAAAATAAAGGTTTGAAAGATGGTACTTGGAGATGACGTGGGCTTGGAAGAGGCTACGAGGTTATCTCTCTGTGGGGTGGTGGGTAGGCTAGCGTATCCTTACCTATGCAAGGGTAACTTCTTGAAATGGCTAGAACTCCATTGGAAAAACTTTCTGGGATATATTCCAGAAATCTTCCATTTATTGAAAGGTTGGTTGGGCTTCGTTTGTAAGTCCCCAAAGGATGCTACCAAGTTATTAGAATCGACTAGGATAAATGAGGGGTGAAGTATCCTACTTAAGTGTTGGAGAGTGGCATTTGACCCAGAGACAGAAAATTTCTAGTTCCATCATCTTTGGGTACTTATGCCTGGTCTCCCGATTCATTTGTGGAATCTTGGGGCTC
The DNA here is from genome assembly GCA_010110895.2 of Picea sitchensis. Classification (NCBI taxonomy): domain Eukaryota; kingdom Viridiplantae; phylum Streptophyta; class Pinopsida; order Pinales; family Pinaceae; genus Picea; species Picea sitchensis. Next base: position 266,527 of record SNQJ01S0021916.1, read on the forward strand.
TAAAAGATATTGGAAACTCCCTAGGGAAGTTTCTTGCAGTGGATCCGATATCTTTTTCAAATTCGTTGAGGAAGGTGGCTAGCATTTTAACTGAAATGGAATTACATGGTGGACTTTTAGAGGTAATATACATTGAATGGCATGACCGACACTTGAGACAGAAATTGAACTACCTTGGGCTACCTTTTTGTTACAGTCATAGTCGAGGTACTAGTCATTTACGCTGGGAATGCTTGGGAGCACCGCTGGAGGAGGAATCTGAGGACTCATTGTTACAAAGGGAACCCCCAGAGTACATTATAGATTATGATTCTTTGGATAGAGAATGCATCGAATTCTTCCCAGATTCTTCTTTTCCGGAGGAGGACCTTGACACACTTAATGGTAAGTTGAAATGACATTGCCCTAGTTTTTTTTCATCACTTTCCTTTTTGGAAAAGGAAGCTTTATAAAAATCATATTGGCTGCATTCAACTACCTCTGGGGTCTCGAGGCCTGTAACTGAGGAAGGTAGTAAAATAGATGACCCTTTTCTATTTGTTGAGATTCAGACAAGGTCTAACCCTCCGAACATCATTGGGGATGAGATAGCAGTTGAATTTTCTGAGGTAGCCATTAAGCCTTCCTTAATGGAGTCTCATCACCTGACTGAGACTTTTCCCGACAACAACAACCCCCCACTGGATGACACTCCATTAAATGGATTGTTCTCACAAACTCTATCAGGTTATGGTGAACCAGAGATGGATGAACCTACTCTTAGTGATGTCCTCGACTCACTCATTCCTTTCATTAGGGGAAATAAAAAAATTACAAAGTTACCTTTCTATAAAGGGAAATCAGTGATAGGATCTGGATAGGTTTTGAAAGGAAATTCTTACTACGTTAACTCTGGGGAGGGGAAATAATTTGTATGGTCGAGGGGGGTGGGGATAGAATTTTCACCCTTAAAAACTAGAAGTTCTCGGAAAACACCGGCTTCCCAAAATCAGAGTAATATTGATTTCTCTTCTTCTCCCATAGATGGAGGATCTCTTAGAGAAGTGAAATCCCAGGAAAGGGAAAAATAAGGTTACTATTGTCTTTGAATATCAAATGGATGGGAGGCACCCTAAAAAAGGCCTCGGTTAGAAGACTATGGATTAGACCCTTCCAAAAATTATTTTTTTCAGGAAACATTGGTATCAACACAAAATTCCAAAGACTTCATGCATTCCCTTAGACCCTCTTGGGTAACATGTGCGGTCAATGCATTGGGAAACTCGGGGGGCTTATTGGTCTCTTGGGATCCAACTATTTTTGATCTCGTTCCTTTTCTTACTATTGGTGGCATATTGTTAACAGGTACAAGCATTAGGGACAACCAGGAGTTATCATTATTAAATGTTTATGGTCCATGTATGGAACGTATAAAATTCTAGAAGCTGATTGTCAACAGTGGTTTACTGGATATCAAGAATCTTATTATTGTTGGTGACCTAAATTTCGTCAGCTCTCCGGAGGAAGTATGGGGGGGATCCTCCAGTCAAACTACAATTAACGAATTTTACAAGGATGTTTTTGGGGATAGAAAGATGATAGATGTGAAGCTGACAAATTTGGTTATGACGTGCAGAAATGGTCGGACGGGGTTGGAAGCAGTGCCTAGAAGGTTACACTGGTGCATCATTGCAGAAGACCTGTTATTAGCTGTGGGGTTGTATTGCTCATGGGTTGAATACTTTCATTTAAGACCATGCACCTATTCTCCTTCAGTTGGAAGCCACTCCCAATCAAAAAGCCATTCCTTTCAAATTTAATGCTCACTGTCTAACGAATTTGGAATTTGGAACATTGGTTCGCACAACTTGGAATGATCCAGTATTCCTGACAGAATTTGGTTCCCAAAAAAGGCTCGGATGGAAGTTAAATATTTTAAAGGAAAAAACAAAACAATCGTTTAGAATGAAATAGGAAAAGAACATTGAAAAACTAAAAGAATTAGAGACTGGTATCAAGTCATCTATCACCATTTTGACTGCAGATACTACAAATCTGGAAGAAGGAAGGAGCCTGCGACAAAAATAACTAGAAAGTAACGTGATCCTAAGAGGAACAAAATAATCCTGGAGGCTACGCAGCAAAGCCATTTGGTTTTTGAGTGCAAAATACAACACAAAATTCTTTCATAAGTTCGCTAATTTCAATCAAGCTAGAAAACACATTTGGGAAATTACGGATACTGGAGGGTCAAAATTTACATAGCCGGTACCTATAAAAAAGGAAGCCTTTGAGCTTTTCAAATGTTTCTACAAGGTACAAGAGACACTGAACATGGATGAACAAGTCAATATTTCAAGTATTTTCCCAAATATCTTCAAGGAGGAGGACTCTATTCGTCTTTCACAACCAGTTACTATGGAAGAATTAAAATCGGTTCTCTTCAAATTCAAAAAAGCAAAGAGCCCAGGCCTGGATGGATGAACCTATGAGTTTTTCACTCATTTCTTTGATGTTTTGGGCTAGGATATTCTTGATATGGTGGAATAAATGAGAAGGTTAGGGTCAGTAGGGGGAAACCTAAATTCAACTTTCTTGACATTAATTCCGAAGGCACACAAGCCCAAAACATTTGATGATTTCCGGTCGATATCCTTATGTAATTTATGTTATAAAATAATTTAAAAGATTATATAAAATCGAATTAAATCCTACTTATCCAACGATATCTATGAAGAACAGTTTGGCTTCCTCCATGAGAGGAGAATCCAAGAAGCTATAGGAACAGTCCATGAAAGTTTACACAGTATTAAAAAAAATAAATTAAGTGCACTGGTATTAAAATTGAATTTAAGGAAGGCCTATGACTGTGTATATTGGGACTTTCTAAGACTCATTATGATATCAATGGGGTGTAGGATTCATTTGACCAACTGGATCATGGCTTGTGTATCAACACCTACTTTCGCAGTTTTAATTAATAGAGAAGCAACATAATTCTTTAAAAATGGTAGGGGGTTGCGACAAGGTTTCCCATTGTCGCCCCTACTATTTATCCTCGCCATGGAAGGGCTCCGTCTACTGTTTAAATCTTCTCACAGAGAAGGTAAAATATCAGGTATAAAAGTTTCTAGTCTCTATAAGATTCTTCATGTTTTATTTGTTGATTTTATTATTATTATGACGAGGGCAAACTTAAATGAGTGGTGGGAATAGAAAAAATCATTTGTTTATTCTGCAAAGTATCTGGACTAATGGTTAATCAGTCCAAATCTACAGTTCATCATGCAGGAATTTCAAGTAACGATCTTACTCCCTTCAAAAATATTCTCCCATATTCTTTTATGGAGTTGTCCTTGGGGTTTAAGTATTTGGGCTATTGGTTAAAGACTGGATCCTACAAATCTGAATATTGGGACTAGCTCCTAACTAAAGATATGAAGAGAATAGAGGTATAGTGCAATAGATATCTTTCATTGGGGGGGTAGATATACTTTGGTGAAAATAGTTTTAGAAGGCCAACCCGTGTATTGGATGTCATTGGAAGCCATTCCTTGATCTGTATTAAATCAAATAAGGAAATTGATGTTCAATTTCTTGTGGAATGGAAGCAAAGATTCACAAAAAATCCATTTCTGTAGATGGGAAATTCTTTCAAGACCCAAAAAATTGGGAGGCTAGGGGATTAGAAATATGGCTTTATTCAATACGACACTCAACGCAAACTCATTGTGGAGGGTCTTGACTCAACAGGGAATATGGAATAAACTCTTAAGATACAAGTACATGAATAATTTTATAGTTATTGATTGGGTGAGGATGATTAATCATAAAGTGAGCGCGACATTGAGGATGTGGAACAACATATTACATACAATACATGTTATTCTTCATTGGTTGAGCTGTTCACCAGCGAAGGGATGTAACATCTATCTAGGACGAGATCAAATATTTGGCTCAGGACAAAAGGCCATCATGTCCGAACAGATGAGAACAATTCTCACCCAGAAATGAATATATACCCTAGATCTAGCATCGATCTATCAAGACTCGATTATCTTATCTGAAAAATGGATTAGCGAAAGGGATCTCGAGGTCTCGGGTAATCTAGAATCAGAATGGGATCATTGTTGTGTAAAATTAAATGAGGTAGGTTTTTCTCTCAGCGAGAAGGAGGACACTCTAATATGGACAAGAGGGGATTCCTCGAGTAGATTGATAGTTAAAAATATATATGCAGTGTTTATTTCTACCTTTGAGTGGCCACAAGTGAAGGGGTTGAAATAAAAAATATGGAAGTGGGAAATTCAATTGAAGAAAAAACTATTTATTTGAATGGCTATCGAAAACAAAATATTAACGTGGAAAGCATTGCATGGTAAAGGGTGGCAAGGTATTGGTCGGTGCCCCTTATGCAAGATCGAAAATGAAGACGTGGATCACCTTCTTGTACACTTCCAATTTACTCAGACAGTCTGGGAAAATTTAGCAATCCATCTTAATAAAAAAATTCATTGGAATGGGCAGTCACTTTGTCATTACTTTGAGTCTTGGATGAGAGACAAAGACTGTCCAATTATTCTAGCTGTCCATCTTTGCTGTAATATTTGGGTTGAAAGAAACCAAGTATTATTCAAGGATAAGTCCCCTTACTGGTTGGCAGTCATTATTAAAACTCTTAGGAATATTTGCCCAGGTAACAACCCAAAAGTTAAGAATGCTATTAAATGGAGTATGATGATCCAAGATACTGATCATAAAATTGCATTCTTCGATGGATCATCTATCTTAAAGGGTTCGAACTGTGGGGCTGGGGGAGTTTTCAAATTTCTGCTCAAAAAGCCTGTAGATGGAACATAAATGGAGGCAGTGGCACAAATTCAAAAGATGAGTTACTAGGAGCATGGGTGACATTAATTATGGAAAAACTGTGGAATATTTCAAAGTTAAAAATATTTGGAGACTCGAAGGTTATAATTGATTGGCTCAACAACAATTGTATTTTAAATGCCAGCGAGTTAGAAGGATGGAAGCGCAGAACCAAGGAATTATCTTCACAGTTCCAAGAAATCAACTATATACACATCTACACGAAGCACAACAAGGAAGAAGATCACCTCTCAAAACAAGCACTGCTCGGACTATAGGCAGATTGACTTATTATTATATGTAAAATGGGAAGGCTGAACCCCCGACTCATATAAATATCTTTTAATGCTTGTATTTCTTTTGGGTGGGCCTTACTATTTTTGGATATTTTGGGAGACTATGTTTATAACTATGTTGAAGAACAAAGCTATTTTTTTCTTTTTTGAAGACAGTGATTACTTTTTTTTGATGGATTAGTAATTATCATCAGACTGGATTAGCTCAGATGGGACAACTGAGTCATAGCAAATAGTGGTTTGTATGGGGACAATAAAGTCTATCATTAGTAGTGGCTAGTTTTGAATTGTTACTGAACAGTGGGAAGACCATTTGACATGGTTTTGATGATGTAAATGAAATTATAAGCTTAATATAATTTCGAGGAAATTTTCTTTGGAAAAAACAAATTACTTGTGAATGGGATATCAACATTTTGATATCAGAAGAGTTATTAACGGTAACAATATTAAAGTAGGAAGGATAAGTGTTTCGTTAAAAAAGGTTAAAAGGTAAAATGTTTTCAAGAAAGAGTATATAGAAAAATTAAAAATATATATATTGATTTTAAAATTAATTTTTTTTAATGAAAAAAGGGTTTTTAGAGATTTAAATTATTCTACCCACTTAAACTATTTTTTGGGATTTGGATTAGTTGTTATCTTACATTTTGATTAAAAAGGATAGGATATTAATCCCATTCTAACCCATAAAGGGACACTATAAATAATTTGGATGAGCCATTATCTCACATTTTGGCCCAAAGAGATGAGCTATTGATGTCACTTGGATACCAAAATATAGAATTAATTAGATGAGCTATTAATTCCACTCCAACAAGAAAACAAAATGGAATTGGATGATCACACTTTGGTCCATTTGTGTGATATTATCTCACATTTTGTCCCAAATAGATGATATATTGATGTCACTTGGATGCCAAAATATGGAATTAGATGAGCTATTAATTCCACTCCAACAAGAAAAAAAAATGGAATTGGATGATCACATGTTGGGCCATTTGTGTGAGGGATCCATAAATTAAATGATCCAATTGAAATAATTTTTATTACATTATTTTAGAATTGGTTGATCTAGTAATTTCATTTTTTCAATGTTTATAGTATGTAAGGGTATTATAATGAAGAAGTATTTTTCCATTGGAAAAGGGATCATTGGGAAACCCTTAGGGACTTCCCCTTATTTAGATGATGGGGACATTGAGCCTCACAAATATTAATTACATCATAAAGGAAAATATCTCGGGGACTTGACCTCGAGACCTCTATCTTTGTAACATACCTAGCCACCAGTAGGCTAGGCACGCTACCTCAAAATCAAACTTCAAAACTGATTTTGAATTCTGATAATAATTAATTCAAAAAGAACCATGGAAGATTTCAATAACCACACATGAAATAATTAATATTCATGCTAAACCATCCAAGAAATGAAAAACATTCCATGCAAAACAATAACCAACAAGTAGGCACATTATAGATACAGATATCAGAGATGATAATAATACACAACGCAATATAAATATACATAAAACACAGAGAGAACTTATCTTTAATTAAACCATCACCAACTAGATGTAGACCAAGGAAATTCCTCCCAACCATAGACATTGTTGTTCCAATTCTCAACAACAGGTCACCCCCGATCCAGGGCTATGAATCCACAAGGACAGGTCCTAGTCCAAATATAAAGCACACAACATTTGGCTAATTAGCTCTCAGTTTTTTCCAACAACACAACAATCCCGATTTCCATATTTCTTTCCCCTTCAGCCTACAAAACCCAAAGAAATGAACCCCTTTCTCTGCCATGTAGTCCCTCATTTTGTTCCATTTCTCTCCAGGGCTCCAGTGTTGCTGGTCAAGAAATATCCATGCTGGAAACTCCAAGGATTCTCAGCTATGAAAGTTATTTCAAAACTACCATCAATTTCATGGCCATAGGCATCCATTCCAACCTGGAATGATCCATAATTCCTCACATCCATCTCCCAATGGCTCTCCTCCTCAATCGATTCATTTTCATTCTCATCCCAAGAGCATATGAATTAGATAGAGTGAGGAAGATGAACCAATAACAAAGAACAACCCACATATAGGGTTTATATAATTACAAGAACCAAGAACCACACGACCTCCCCAAGAAGCTCATGTAACCACTTTTCTCAATTAAAACCAAAATGGGTAAATAAAATATAATAAAAATACTTAGCCCCTTTAACCCCCTATCTCGTGGAATCATAGCCCCCTTTCTCTTGTCT